>JANHFY010026406.1:2935-15197 GCA_027560095.1 Chloroceryle inda | reverse complement strand
CTATCTTATTCAGCCTGGCAACCGCCGCGGCTGCTGTGCCGGGCGGTGCCCGGGCGGCGGAGAGGGCGCGGCGGGAGGCGGCTCTGCGGGAGGCGGCGGTGACTCAGGCCTGGCAGCCCGGTTCTGGCGGGCCCGGGCACCGCGGCGGGAGGAGGCCGGGACGACGCGGACGCCATGTTGTGGAGGCACGGGCCGGGGAAGCTGTGCTGCTGAGCCCCGGCCGCCTCCCGCGCCCCGCCGGCGGGGCCTGCAGCGGGAAGGCGCGGGGAAAGGAACGGGGCCCGCGCTGCCGAAGGCCGAGCGCCGCGTGACACGGCCGCCTTAAGCCCGCGTCAGACACGCCCACCCAGCGCAGCCGGTGCTTGCCCGCGCAGCCGGGGCTTGTGATCATTTCGTGTGCGCGTTAGGAAAGGTCGTTAACAGTAAGGTGCCAAGAGAGGGAGTGTCTCAGAATGAGGAAACAGGCCGGTGATCCAGACTTCAGTTGTGAATTTGTGGGCTATTTTTTCTGTAGGAACTTATTTCACTCCACGTGAAGGATGGACAGCACCAGCTGCAAAGGTAACCAGTTAATATTGCTTTTAATCATCCTTCAGTGTTGCCCTGGGCAATATTCACCACATGCCACTTAAACACCACACTGAATGGAGTTATTAACTTCCATGTAGGTGTCGCCATGCTGTTCATCAGTTTCCTACTGGAATGCTTCACAAATACCAATTAACTTCTCTGTGCCCAATTGGGCTGTGATGGTGTGATTAGCCCTGTTTTGGAGGAAAGGAACCGAAGCAGGAATATTACACTTAGAATGCTTCACTCACTGGGAGTAATTAGTTCAAGGTTTCAAGCATCACAATTTTTAGGATCTACAGCAGTCAGGGATGTAAGGAATGCAGTGCCACCTACACACATAAAATAATCTTAATTCTGTAATTTTTTTTTTTTTTTTAGTGATTTCGGCCTTAAGTACCTGCTTTCTGGTAGCACATTATTGTGTGACTCATGTCTCTTCTTTTCCATGTTCTTTTCCTCTCCTCTTGGGTGTAATTGTGTGTGTCCTGGAGAAGTTTTCTTTGATCAACCGTTTATATTCTGATGTTATTTTTAATGTGCATGTTGCTATCTGTGTTAGAAAAGGTAAGATCAAAGTGTGTTTTGAAATACAAGTAAGCATAAGCAAATTTGCACTCTGCTAGCACTCTGCTAGTCAAAGTTGTTTGCCATCAGGATGATTATGACAGTCTCGATCACAATGTAGAATGTCAAATGATCTTTATATGTTCTCACTCAAACCAGGACACGTGCACATAACTTAGGATGTGGGTGTTTATCCAACAAGAAGCCAGTGCAAAGAGTACTTGGTCAGTTTGATGTTCTTGTAGTTAACACACTGCTGAGGAAATACTCTGCAGTATTCTGTAACGTGGTTAATCCAAATCATCATCCAGTGAGATAGTACTAAATCCTCTAGGAGAAAATGTCATTCATAGTTGCTGTTATCTGAAAGTATAGTTTATGAAAGAAAAAATAAAGTCAGAATAATTTTGTTTGGAAGGGTCTCTTGGGAGTCATCTGATCCAACATCCCTACTCAGTGCAGAATTAATTAGATTGAGTCATTCAGTGCCTTGCTTGGGTTTTTAGTATATCCAAGGACAGAGATCCCACAACCCCTATGGGCTCCTGGTCCTGTGCTTGTTGACACCCTCACAGTGATTTTTTTTCCCTAATATTTAACAGGAGCTTTCTTTAAGGCTCTTTATGTCTGAGAGTCTGGTAATACAGCTAAACACACACAGTAGGTACCTTCAGCCAAAGAGGTGTCCATGCTGCACTAGAAGGATTTTCAAAATACTTCAGCTTACCTAACATTATAACCTCTTTCTTGCTCAGGGTCTGCTTTGATGAACTGGTTTTCACCCATGAGCTGTTCTGAACCTTCAGTGCTGTCTTGATATGTATAGGCTGTGGCAAAAGACACGCAGGGCTGTGGGCGTCACTTGCCGGCTGCTTGTCTGCGTCATCTGAGCACTTTCCCCAAGTACAAAGAAAACTGACACTGTAAGTGAAAGGTCTGTTACAGAGATGCAGGTGATGCTTTCCCAGACTGAAGTTATCAGCAGTTGAGTCATAACCGACACTACTGTTCTCATGCAGCATCTTTTAGAAGTGAAGGATGTATGTCAGACTGATAGCTGGGAGCACAGCCCAGGGTACACTCACTGCCCAAGTTACCCAGTTCTCTGCTGCCAATGCTAAAAAAAGCAGTGTTAGCACCTTTGTCTTAAAGAAATTCAATGGCCCTTTCATATTCAACTCCTAAGTCTGACTAGTTACACTCCTCTGTTAATTTGTCAGAATTTCTCCACATTATAAGTGAGCCTTTTAAATACAGGATAGATTTTAGTTGTCCTTCCATTTAATTTAAACTGAATCAACATTCAAACGGAGGTGTTGTGGTTTATTTGTTGGGTTTTTTTGGTTTTTTTGTTTGGTTCATTTTGGTTTTGGTTGGTTGGGTTTTTTTATGGTCAGGATTACAATAAAATCTCCCTTAATTAGAACAAAATTTTGAAGTATATGTGTTTTTACTGGTTCTGGGATTATTCTGTGAGGAAGTTGTGGATTCTATTGTGCTGTCTGCCTAGACCCAGCCATTGTTAGTACCATCTGTTTTCTAATCTGTGGCTGGGAAGTTAAGGATTTTAATAATTCTCAGTTATTATTCCTCTTTTAATACCTGCTGGTAATGCACATATGGATATAACCCTTTTAATGCTATTTGCAAATGCCTGGTAGACACTTTTTTTCTGAAATTGATATGCACCTGAAGAAGAGATCACTTTATCCATTACTTGGTTTCTTTATGTTATGTGCTTGCACATAAAATTTCTGCCCTGTGTTCTTTACCTTCATTTCCATCTTTCCTACATAGAAAATATCTGTCAAAGTCATGTTCCAGTTATAATTTTTTCTTTTAGTTCATTTATATTTCTTACACTGCAGATTTTTGTCGTGGCCTTTGACTGTTTTTTGTGGTTGTTACATCTCTGGGATGACTGAGCAGGTTGGGGATATTCAGGTCCAAATCTGTCTTTTAGAGTACTTGAAAGCAGACAGGAAGGCTTCGGGCCTGCAAGACAGCTGCTGCAGAGATTGACTGTTTTATTCAGGCACTGTGTCCTCAATTTCTACTTTGTATTGGTTTGCTGCAGGATGCTGGAAGATGGAGAGGCATAGAGAGCAGGAAAGGAAGGAACTCCCCGAAGGCTAACGCATTCATGGTTGGGGCAGATTTTATCAAGGTAATGATTCATGAGTTCCCTGGCTCCTCTTCCTGGGACAGGAGAGAATGGACAGAGCATTCTCTAACAGAATGTAAAATTGTATTTTATTATTTAAGTACATCACCATAAAAAAAGGTCAATAAGCTTTATTTCAGTAGGTTGGACATTTCCTTAGACAGTTTCCAGTGCATACTTGAGTAAAAATTATCTGATTTCGAGAATGGTGTTCCTCATCACACTTTAACCTGATGGCATTACCAACTGTTCATTAGGAATACAATTTTGCTGTTTTTTTTTTATTCTAAAGTTTGGTTGTGATCGTTTTTCTGTATTATTTCCAAAATAATACTGGTTATTTTTAAAGAATCCTCAGCCATTGAATTAATTTATAAATTTTGTTTGCTTTTTTAACTAATTATAATGTACGTATGCATTGTTATACTGGATTAGTTTAGTAATGCATCTAGATAATTACTACTTGTAACAAATGTCTTCACCAGGGCTCTTTTATGCTAACTGCCTTCAAACAAAGAGCCAGTAGTAAAGAGACATTTGCTGCCCCAGATTTCTTATAATCTGGGTTAATGACATGATGTGACAAGGGGCAAAACAAAAAGTGTGAAATGAGTGAACCTAATTTCAGATTGCAGCCATTGCTACAGCTGTCAGACTTCAGCACGCTACGAGTACGCAGCGGGTGACAGTACCAGTGAACACACTGGAAAGGGGGACTGGCCACTGTGTCCTGCCTGCGCGCAGCAGGCCCAGCGCACTGGCTGCGCTGCCCTGGAGAGTGCTGCCTGGATCTGCGGTGCAGCTCGGTGATGTGCGGGACTGGACCTGGCAGTAGCACAAACCTCTGTGTGACCAGTAACAGTAAACTGCATTTGGTCGCTGGGGGGCTGCGGGGTTGGCTTCTATGGGAAGACACCAGACGCTGGCCCCAAGTCAGAAGGAGACAGTTTCAGATGGCTCCAAAACAGACCTGTTGCTGGCAAAGCTCGGCCCACCGGTGATGGTGATAGCACCTCTGGGATAACAAATGTAAGAAGGGAAAAAATAACCCATGGTGCAGCTGCTGGGAGAACTCTGCTGCCCTCTCATTCAGGCTGGATTGCATCACAAAAATCTGGCCTGACAGAAGCTTGTCTTTTAGCGTGGCTTCACTCCCTTAGAACACCACTTGGGCTTCAGGAACTAACAGTTCTCTCCTCGTTTTGTCCACAGTCTGTCCTGACCAAAACCGTTGTTAGCAAGTCAGGAGGGAAATAGAAACTGGAAAGTTATTACTGTATTCATAGCACCATTGTAATTAATTTATCCAATCACTTCTTTTTTTCTTTGCAATTGTCTTTTTTCTTGTTTGAAGGTATTATCTGTGCCATTGCTCAGACCAGGCAAGCAGTTAGGTTTGTAGTGTTCTTCGTATAGAAGACAGTTGCCACTGGCCTTCTGCAGCAATATGCTGCCTAGTCGCATATCTCTAGCTGTGGGGAATGAACAGTTTTCCTTGAAGAGCAACAGGAAAGAAGGGAAGTTTAGAGATTGTCAGTGGTTTAGAGAGTAGGATGGAATAGGCCCTGCTTTCTTATTCTGGGCTAGCTGAGATCTGTCTTTGTTTTCTGAAACACTGACTAAAGTTGACCAGAAGAAGGGACTTGTGTTTTGCCCCGAACAAAGTGCATTCACTGGTTTGTATTTCTCAACAGTGTGCAACCCTGCTCTACATGTTGCATCTTGCTCAGTTGCCTTCCTTTGTATATTTTTAGTTACCCTAAAAACATTTAACCATATCTGTATCCAACTTAGAATCTGAACCTCAGAAATCTCATCCTTTTATAAATGGAGAAGAGTGACAATGGAATAACCTTCAGATGGGAAGGATATTTTCATACAGTATCCAGAGGAGAAACACAAGAAGGGAATGGACTAAACATGGGCATTCAATGTAAATATCAGGGCCCTGAGTGCACGGGTAGGTCTTCAGAGCCTCACCAGCCTCTTTTTCCCTTTACCCGTACCCATAGCTCCAGCATCTCTGTTTCAGCTCAGAGCTGGGCCTTCTGTCCTGCTTGAGCTCCAGCATCAAAGTACTGGTGTCCAATCCAGCAACAGCCATACCCATGCTTGGGACAGCCCCCACAAATCTGGGCCCCAACCCACAGTGAATACACCTGCCCTGTCGTTCTGGACCTGCCCAGCTATCGGCTGTGTCTGAGCTTGGTCATCATCACTGGACCTGACCCCGATCAGAGGATTGGCTTCCCAGTTTGACCTCAGACCGGCCTTATCACCACAAGCTTGTCTGGTGATATGGACTCTAAACTGACCCTGACAGCCATCGTTATTGGGCCTGCCCTGCTCCCATTGTCTCAGCACCGTGGGACCGAGCCCTGGCTGGTGGCCCCCTACCCTCCTTGATGAGACCACATCATCATGCTTGGCCCCATCTCGCCATCCCCTAAAAAGCAGAGTCCCTCCATGATCACCAAAGCATACAAGGGACAGACACACGAGTTACCTTGAAGACACCATATACAGAGGTGACCTGAGACATGGAGCAGAGCAACTCCTCTTGTTCTTTGAGTCACTTCCTCCAGCATTGCAGATCCCACGGACTCTGCTATAATGGAAGAGAAGATGGTGAATGCTTCTTTTGACTGAACACCTGTGACTAATCCTGTCTGCCACTTCTGGTTCTGAGCACTTTATTTGTATGCATTAGATTGTCTGGGTTAAGTGCAGCTTTGCTTCTCCCTTCTATCTATGTAGTCTGAAGCTGTTAAACAAGATCTTCCTGTTTTCATTCCAACTCAGTATCAAGAAGTCACAGGTAGTAACTGACGCTGAGCATTGAACTTACTTTTTATGCAGTGAGCACATACCCCGTGTGTCATCGCAGAATTCAGAGGTCCCCAGTCTTGGATTTGTCAGCTTTGCTTTGCTGATACCGAAGAAGTCTCTTCACAGCCTTGCCTGTTTCATTTCCCTCCCCTTCCTCACAGCAATTTTTTATTGTAAAGCACTTCCCCCCCCTCAGGTACAACTGTGGAGAAATCCAACGTTATTGTAACAAGCAGGATCAACATCTGGACAGATTTACGGGTGTCAGAACACCCTATTATGCCTGTAAGCTTGGTTTTAGTTAGTTGTGTTTTGTTTTTAATGAAAATGGCCTTAAATTAATGGGCTAGATGAGCAACAAGAAGAAGAATCACTATTGTCAATGTCTTTTGTTTAGCAGCACTTTGGGGGGATCAGCCTGTTTTGAGGGGGTTTGGGTTTTGTTTTGTTTTTCTTGCCACAGTGTTCAGCTACTACTGCCTTCATTTCCTTCTGGGGAAGAATAAAGAAGGTGGCCTAAGGAAGGGCAGTTCCTGTGACCAGGTAACTTGGCCTTAACCTGTGACTAGTGTGGAAAGCCCCAGAGCAGACCAGGCGGCATTCCAGTTCAGTGTGGCTGAACACCCAGCATGGTCTAAGGCAGAAACCCATTTGCTTGGCCTGGACACGAGGAAGGCCGGAGGAGCAGGCGTCTGGCGGCAGAGTCTTGATTTTTAGTTACAAAAGTTGTATTTTCATTTCTAATCCAGACTTCAGCTATACAAACCAATGCTGTGAGAAGAGGAACAGCTTTTAAAGCCAGAAGATGTACTGTGTGTCTCTTCTGCCCTCCCTGAAAAGGTAAGAGAAACGGCATCCCTCACAGTGGGTACCTGTTTTAGAAGAATGTTGGTTTAAAGTGATTAAATAATTAAGAATTCAGCAAAACCGCAGGTAAATTGTTTCTGCAGCTGCAGAACTGCACCTTTCTATTGCCTGAACTTGTCCAGCCAGCCCCCACCTGTGCAGATCCTCAGCTGCGCTGCAGACCTGTCGCTGGAGCTGGAGTCTGGCTGCAGCTCGCTACCCACTTTCACACCCCAAGACCTTACTGACTCCAGCTGCCTTTTCTTCTGTGAATACCGCCTGCTTTCCGGTAAGCTTCAGCGAACACTGCACCTTCAGTGCAGATGCGCCTCTTCCTGTGCGGGGACAGGACCTGCGCTCGGGGTTACGGACGCGCTTTTGCTGTGAGGCGCCGGCGCGGCCGGGACTCGGCGGCCGTTCCTCCTGTCTCGCTCGGCTCCTCTCAGAGCCGCTGGAAGCGAACACCGGCCCGGCGGGGAGCAGGGTGGGGAGCCGAGCCGAGCCGAGCGGGGCCGAGCGAGGCGGGCGAAAGCCGCGGGGCGGGCGCGGGGGCGGGCGCAGCCCAGCACAGCGCGCTCGTGCCCGAGGGCGCAGCGGCCCCGCTCAGCTCCGGGCCGGGCCAGGCCAGGCCGGAGCGGAACCTCCGCGTCACCGCCACGTCAGCCGCGCGTCACGGGAGGGAGCCCCCGGGCGGCGGCGCGGTCCCGTTCTCGGTATTGGGGCTGTTTCCAGGAGGGTTCTCCTGGAGAAACCGGGGTGAGAGCTGGCTGGACGGCCGGCGACCGGTCACAAGGGTGTCCCCGGGGCTCAGCACTGCGGTCGCTCGTGGTTTACATCTTCATCGGGGATCTGGAGGAGGGGAGCGAGGGCACCGGTGCCTTGACCAAAGCAGAATGAAACAAAGTGTTAGAAGAAATGGGACCAGAAGAATAAAATTAATGCCCCTTCAAGTGTTACTTTTACCCGTTTTTCGTCTGTCCTCCTTCGTGATGAGAACCTACTGCCGTTTCCTGACCCCTGCAGTGGGCACTCTGGTACAGCCTCCCCTGAGAGCCATTGGAAGGAGCAGAGAGAGGAAAATCCTATCATCACCCCTTCCCCCTTGCTCCAGAAAGAAGGTTCGGCAGTTCCCAGATAATTATTTTCCTCTTGTTCACTTCACGTTCTGGAAAGTTACTGAGATGTTGCTTTGCCATGGTTAGGATATGGGTGAGCTCAATACCTGAGAGTCGCTTGGCTGAGGAGGCCGATACAGGCACCCTCTGTGTAGGAAAGGCTGTTGGTTACCTTGACTGTGCCCTGGGAACAGCGGTATCCACTAACGACCTTCTAAAACTCTTGTTTGGGGTTGGTTTTGGTTTTTTTCTTCCAAAATAAGCAAAATTAAATAACTTTGACTCTTGTAGATGTTTCTTCTCTGGGAAATGGCCAGAGGCATGTTTGCTTGCCTCTGCCTGTTCTCCGAGTGGAAAAATGGTTAATATGAAAAAAAAAAATGCAGTTGTGCCAGACCACACGTGTTTATGCTGGCCTCATGCAGGGGCTCTGGAAATCACTTTTACCATACCGACAAGTAAATTATTTTCAGCCAGGTGTGGTGGAGTGCGAGAATTGCTCCTGAAGCAAGAACTGAGGGGATAAAGGAGCTGAGTAGCATCCTGAACAGTTGTGTGCACCAAGGAGGGGATTTGTTACCGAGTGTTTGGAAAACTACCACGTCCGTCTGTCGCAGCCTTGCAGCACTGCTCTGGGAAGCCCCGGTGGGAGCAGCGTGGCTGCACAACCAAAGGATCTCCTACAGCTAATCTAGTTAGATTACCGCTGATGGTGGCAATAGTGAGAGACCAGCTTGTTAATAAAGCTTAAGAGACTGCTTCTGACAGTGTCTGAGTCAGTACCTGGTTGTAATCGCTGCTGGTCCAGTGTCCACTGGTGTTGGGAAATCTATTGCCTGTCTGCCTTTCTGAATTTATGTGTTTTTTTTCTCTCGAGGCTGTAAGACATGTAAATGGTTTCAGCTTAAGATGCACAGATTCAGGTATCAGCGTGAGATGGGCGTCTCCTGCTCCAGTCTGCGCAATTTACAGCCAGTGAATCAGAGCCATTTTCAGTGTCATTTAACTGAATCACGCTCCAGCTTCAGTTACTTCCACTAATACGGCCCCGTGCACGCGCCCTTCAGTTTGGCTTTTCTTAGCCAGTTGCTTTAATACATACGATGGCTTAGCTAATGGTCTCGGGACACCTGTAGCATATTGTCTACCTGGCCTTCAGTAAGGCCTTTGATACGGTCTCCGCTAAGATCCTCATAGCAAAGCTGATGAAGCAGAGGCTGGATGAACATAGAGTGAACTGGAATGAACACGAGCAAACAGCCAGGGCCAGAGGGTGGTCATCAGTGGAACAAAGTCCAGTTGGAGGCCAGTAACTAGTGGTGTCCCACAGGGGTCAATCCCGGGCCCAGTCCTATTCATCTTCATCGATGATCTGCAAACTTGAAAAGACACTACCAAACTGAGAGGAGTGGCTGATACACCAGTGTCATGCTGCCATCCAGAGGGACCTCAACAGGCTGGAGAAATGGACCAACGGGAACCCTTTCCAGTTCACCAAGGGGAAGTGCAGCCTCTGCCCTGGGGAAGAAATAACCTTCCGCACCATTATGTGCTGGAGAACAACCAGCTAGAGAGCAGCTGTGCAGAAAAGGGGCTAGGGCTACTGGTGGACACCAGGTTGAACGTGAGGCAGCAACATGCCCTCACTGTAAGGGTAAATGGCATCCTCGGCTGCACAAGGAGTCTTGGTGGCAGGGGCAGGGAGTCAGGCCTGCACCTCTACTTGGCGCCAGTGAGGCCACACCTCGAGTGCTTTGTCCCGTGCTTAGCCCCTCACTGTAAGAATGACAAGGACAGGGTGGAGAGTGTGGTGAAAGAGGAGGATGATGAAGGGACCTCAACATACAAGAAAGGCTGAGAAAGCTCCCTGCTCCTGATTTTATAGCTTTAGGCTTTTTTTGGAAGAATACCGATTTGTAATTTTTCACTATTGCTTTCTATCAGTTAGTCATTTCCCACCTCCTGATGATGCCAGCTACTAACACCCATCGTTTTACATGGGCATACTGAGAGATTTTTGTGGTTTCTTTCATCACGTCTTTTCTCAAGCAGGTTTTATTTTTGTTTGATTTGGTGTGATACAAATCCAGTTTTACTCTAGTACATGTTAAGGCTTTTTTTTTCTTCTTCTTTCTTTTTTAAGGCATCTTTTCCTCAGGTGTTTGGTTTTTTGAAGTGCTCATGACAAGAATATTCTCCCCTAAAGCATTTTTTCCCTAGTAATTAAAGTTTTGTATATATTGTGTAAACAGTTTCTGAACTAGCATGAATGAGCCTTTCACCTGAAAATGTTTGGCCAAATCCATGTCTCTGCCCAAGCTCTATTTCTGCACTAAACTAAATCCTGACAGCCGGAGCAGACCTTGGCCAAGGTGGGCGATGGTCCATTTTCAAATCTGGAAAACCCTCCATAGCCTTCCTACAGTCAGCCTCTGCTGAATTCCATCCGTGGCAGCTCACCCTTCTGTCAGTAGAGGTCACACTGTGCCATATTTTTTCAATGTATCTTTTTCAAGTCCTGTGATTTCTATTACGCCTACAAAACAGGAGAAAAAGCTTTTGAGTATTTCCATTCAGGAACATTCAACCCTTCTCACTAAAATGTTACTAGAGTTCTTTACAACTGACAGGAGTGTTCTTAAGCAAGTTTGTAAAAGTTAAATTTGGGAACCAACTTTTTGAATGGAAAATGAGGATGCTTTCCAGCTTCCTTCACTGGACTTCCTCCTGCTCCCATCCACATCTGTGCCCATAATTCCATTATTGATGCTTTTTTCTATTTTTATATTTTCTGCTCTTTAGTGAATTGCTCTGAATAATCTTCCTGTAACTCTTCTTCATTCAGTTCTGTACATTCTTATCTCCCTCTTTCCACAAACTCAACATTTTGTGCAACATTTACTATTTGAACTACATCATCCTCTCATTTCTCAAATCTTTAAGAATAATGACTATACTCCTCCTGTAGTGCCTTCCAAGAATCACTCATCTTGCTACTTTCAAAGTCTGACGAAGCAAGAATGTTTTTTCAAGGCATGTTGCTGCTTCACAAATTCACACACCACTGATTGGTTTGATTTGTCATTTTTTTCAAATAATGTGTTTGTCATAAATAAAACATTTTGAAGCAAATCTGACACTCTTGCATGAACACCATTTCTGGCCCTTCATCTAGTAGAGCACCTGGAACAAGGCCCCACTCCCCAGCTGCTCAGCAGCAGGCACATCATAAAGAATCAGAGCAGCTGGACAGATTTTCTAGGTCTGGAAAGCTTCTGCAGATGCTCCTTGTTGAGACTTCTGGGCCACCTCCCATCACAGCGACCATCCCTGCCCTCCTGGCCCTGGCCTAACTGGAAATGGGGCCTGTAACACAGACAGACCCCCTGGGGAAACCTCAACTGCAGACAGTTTCTGCTGATACAGAAACTTCCGATTTCACACAGGGCAAACCACATTAACTAAAGGTTCTAAAATGTAAAGTAAACTTTATTATCCTTGAACCACAAAATAGATTTCTTTGGTTGTACAAATTTCACTAGTTACAGTCTTGATGCGCTAATTTTCCCTCAGAGTCTCTCAGGAGAGAATGGGAGAGAACCCAGAGCCTGGCACCAGGTACCGCAAAGGGAAAGAAAAAAAGAATCACAAGTTAGTCACCAAAACCAATCCAGGATTGTTTCCAAAATTGCTGTTGTTAAAAACCAAATACTAAAATTAGATTTAAAAAGGAAAAGTTCAGATTGCTGATGATGGAAGCAGCCACAGCTGCAGTTGGAGATTATCAGTGTTCCCCCTTCAAAGCTCTGTAAAATTAAAAGTCAGTCAAAAATGATCCACTGGATTTTGGCATGAAGGGAGATGCTCAACTAAAAGAAACTGCATCCAGTTCTTTCACTCAGCAAATGTACAAGCAGAAGTGCCTGTTGCTCCTGAGACACCTGGAGTCACTGAAAGGCTTAAGGTTCAACTCTGGTCTTAAACTGCTAGAGGGGTTCAGCAGAGAGCACCAATGTATCAGGGTGGACAGATCCGATCACTGCCAAGCTCGGATGCCTTTCTCCCTATTAGAGGCTTTTAGAAGGAAAAAAAAAAAAAAAAAAAAAAAAGGATGCTTTACGTCAGTAGTGGGCACCAGGAAATGGCCTCGGGTTATAACACAGCTTTTCTT
>JANHFY010026405.1:21280-32199 GCA_027560095.1 Chloroceryle inda | reverse complement strand
GTGTTATTTCTTCATAAGGATTATGAAGTTGGTACTGTGGACTGGTATTTCTCAGGAAACTCTAAGTATGTGACCAGTAAGAATTCCTTTTACAGGTTGCTGAGATTTTAACTGATATGCTTCTTAAACTCACCGTGGCAAAGATACAGGATTGTTTTGTTAGTAAATTAAATTCAAAATAAACAATTTTGGTTTGATTTAACACTGATATGTCTTGAGAATCTCTATTTCCTTGCGTTTCTATTTAATGAGTGCATAATTCTTACTGGAGGGAAAAGATGTACTTGGACTGGAAGAAAGAAATAGATGCCTTAAGTAGACACAGGCCTTTTAGACAATACCAATAAAAAAGCCCACATAACAATTCTTAATTACTTTCTATACACAATTGAGTACAAAGGCAGAAACAAAGCCAGTAAAACAAGCAAACAAAAAAAGAATTCAAACCTTCTTCAAAATTCTTTTTTCTTCTAAATTCATAAAAGGTGCTGCCTTCCTTAAGTTCTTTAAAAAAAATAAAAATATCAAAATATATAGTGTCTTTTTGCTATTTTACAAAACCCTAGTTTGAGTGGACTAAAAATGTTTTGGGAGGAAGAAGAAATCCCTCTCAGATTTCACAAAATTATGATTTTCCTTAGTTGTCTTTTTTCTCACTTTTTTCCAAACATCAACA
This sequence comes from Chloroceryle inda, assembly GCA_027560095.1. Lineage (NCBI taxonomy): Eukaryota > Metazoa > Chordata > Aves > Coraciiformes > Cerylidae > Chloroceryle > Chloroceryle inda. The sequence continues at coordinate 31,523 of JANHFY010026405.1, read as the reverse complement.
CAGGTTTTCCTCAGAGTCCAACCGCCTGGTGCTGAGCTTCCCCTTCCAGTGCTCTGACCACATCTGTGTGGCTCAAAGCCCAAGGGGCCATAGCCATGTCAATCTGAGCTCAGTGCTGCTCTTAACCAAGTTAAACAGTCTTTCACTTGAAGAGGCCATAAACCTCCTAATGATTATTAAGTGCTACACTGTAACTATTAAGGGCAGCAGTCATTCTCATCACTTGCCACCTTGGTGTTTGCCATGGTTGTGATAACCAAAAAGAGTGATACCTTTCTGGTCTTGCTTATAGAGTAATTTCCAGAACTAGCTCTACAGACCCTTCCCGATGTGAAAAATACTCTCACCCTGCCCTGGCTTCTCAATTTAGCCTTATCCCTGCCTGACTGCCAAATTAACCTCCTTTCTTCTGCCACATGACTCTCTTAAGAAATTGCCCAAAGAGAGGAAAAGAGACAACAGAATACATTGACTAGCAAGCTATTTAGTATTGGGTACCATCATTGCTTTCCATTCCTATTGCCATCAATAGCAGGTTTACCATCACCTTGTTGAGCTGCTGCTTGTTGAGACCTAATTGTGCCAGTTCAGAAAGCCTGTGCTAGAGAGAACATTATCATAGGAAAACACTGACATTTTACTTCTGTCTTTTGTAATGTTTAGACTGCATAATAGTATGCTTCTGCCCATTCTCTCTGCTATTTACAGCTCATAGCTACCAAGCAAGGCCATTCACATGTAAAGTCTTACTGTGTTTACACAATAACAGAACTGTCAAAATTACTTATTTTTTGTCTGTTTGTAAGGTAAACCTTTCCAGTTAAGGTCTTCATTTCTGGTGAACCCCGAAGTTTTGCAAGGCCTGAAGAGTGTTTAAGTTCTTAGTTGCTTACTTTGCCCACATCTTTTCACTTGAGTACCACCAGGCACAAGATCAGTTGAGACACTTTGATGCTGTCATATTTCCAGTTATTCCTACCTGACATAGTCTTCTTTGATTGTTTTTCAAAGAAGTATGGAGTAATTTGGGAGACCATTTGAGAAGCTGGTAGGTGACTGACTGATTTTAAAAAGCCAGAGGGGTTCAACTGGCTCTCCTATTTTAGGCTAAATTTCCAGGCAGCCCCAAGAAATTACTGGCTGAGCAAGCTGCCTCACAAGATACCATCACTCTCCTCCAGCATGTTCTTCTCATGAAGTGAAACACCCTTGTTGAGGACAATTCCACCATGGTTTATGCTACATAGCACATTCAGTGTTTCTGGAATGCATGCAGTCAGTAACCCCAGCTCAGCTGATGCACAGCTTCCATCTCAGCCAGAGTGTCCCAGATGCCTGTGACTGTGTTGATGCTAGTAACAAATTCTAATTTCCTATAAAGCATCAGCCTTCTCAGAAACATCTGACAGAAGCTACAACCCAGTAGGTGTTGTTGCACTCAGCCCAACTGCTACATAACAGGTTTTCACCTTAAGTGAAAGTGCCACAGTGACAGACCTAGCTGTTTACAATGTACAAACCCCTCAATAAACAAACAAAAGAAGACCTTTACACAGCAAGATTGAGACAATACTATTTTCCTCCTAGGAAGCCCATTAGAAGACTTTGGTCTCGCAGCAGATGAAGCAACTCCAACAGTCCTTACCCTAAATTTATATTTGGAAGAGAGAAAGATCCACAAGACAAGATTGTTAACAACTTTTGTTTCTTATTTCTGGCTGTTGTGGTTCTTGTACATGACCAGAGACTAACCAGCTGACAACATAGTTCTGACTTGAGGGGGACATTGGTTATTTCTTTCTTCTAAGTTTATTGTATGTCTATGTCATTTTGAGAATGATTATCCTGTTTAAATATCTTCCTGTCTGTTATAAACTCACATAAATATTTAGTTTAAACAAACATCTTCAAAGTGTCTCCTTACAATCAGTAACAGACTCTTCCCAGGCAAATACAGCTGGATGTTTTGAAATCCAGCATGATGAACTGTGAAAATACAAACCAAAAATTGTTAACAGCACATTCTTACAAAACTGCATTTTTGAGGCAGTATTTCCATCCTCCGGAATATGAGTTGTTTATACTGCAACAACTCTGGCAAAACACACAGTGCTTGGTGGATGGCTGAATACTGACCGATGAAGATTTCAAGAAAAGATTTGAATTTTCAGCCTGCTAGAAACTCTGAAGGTGGAAGGATGAAAGGTAAAGCTAATCGTGCTTTATTTTATCTGTCTGTTCATGTCTTCATGAGAACAAGTTCTCATCTGCTGTGTTCATGGAGAGTTCAATCAATGGAGCCTGGGAAAAGATTAATCCTGCCCTTAAGAAGGTGCCTACATTTGACCAGATGGATTTCATCTTGAATGCTGGTTGACTAGCTGTGAACAGTGATATGTAAACCTGAAACATGAATCTCCTCTTAAAATCACTGTCATTTTTGCAATTGATTTAAGGAGAAGCAGGATCAATGATATTCAAGATGTAGAAGAAATAATTACTATGAAAAATTAATTGCTTCTTAGAAAGCAATATGTTTAAAAGGACATTAAATAATTAAAAAAATAAAGTACGGTTATTTTCTAAGTAATATTATTTTACATTCATTGCATCAGTAGTAGAAATCTTCACTTTTAAGCATTTAAATGGGATGTACCAAGCATGAACATTACTTTTTCCATGGTAAATAGCTGCCAGAAACTATAATTTCTCATTCTTTGGCTTTTTTAAATTCACAGAAGAAATGTACAGGAAAAGAGTGCTTGGGTACAAATTTTCATCTCAGTAAAAATTATAGAATTTCTCTGACAACTGCAGAATACAATTAAGTATGACAAAAACGTCATACTTAAGCAGACTGACCTAGGACAAGTTGTGCAACAGATGTATTAACTAGACTAGCATATGTATTATACCTCCGACAAGCTTCTGTCTCTGCAAATCAGTACTTGTTTGCCAAGCCACAGAGAAATGATGTCTTGGTATGCAAACTCATATACAAGACAAAAAACAAAAGGGGAAGGGAAAATCGAAATGTTTTCTACATAATTTCAGCTATTATAGAACACTGTCAATTTAAAAATGTAACAGAATGAAAGTACTTTTACTCTTTGGATGCTACTAGCATCGTCACTGATTAAGTAACAGAAGCACATTTTAAGTCGTTGCATTGAAATTCATATTTGCAAACAATGAAGCACTATCTCATGACCATTACTGAGCATTCCTCTCAAACAGGACTAGCTGGGGCATGCACCTGACCTCTTAGGTCAGCTAAGGAAATACAGGAACAGCTTTGTCAGTCACCAAACCATGTAAAAGTTCCATGACCATAGCTGCCCTACTGCATGTTCTTTTATGAGATGTCAGATAAGAAATCATCACAAACACCAGAGCTACCAAAATAAATGTGAATGCTAGGAAGTTTTGTTTTATGGTTACACCTGTTGCTGCTGACTTGTTCAATTTAATTCTGTGAGGTATATTATCTTTACCTTTAGATTTATCACATGGCACTGTATGAGATCTAAAGCTTCTACTTCCACCACAGTCTTCCCTTAAATATGTTCCTGTCTGCAAGTGATAAGGTGTCACAGAGGCACGCACAAAGCAAACAGCAGCCACTATACAAAATGGGGTTTATTGCAACAAAAAAATTGCCCATCACTCCTGCTGACCAAATACAAGTTCAGATGTGTGTGGGAAAATAACTGCTGCACGACTAATTCCTGAACCTTAAAGAAAGATGAACCAAAATGGGCACACACTCACTCATCACGGGGAAGCCTCCCACACCAGAGTACCCAAGATACCACTCACCCAAAGGGGCGTGGGAGATGAGGATCACTCAATCCACAGAGACTCACTCAATCCACAGAAGGTTCTTTGGATGACATGTCCAAGGGGAGGGTCCGACTGCCAGACCTTAGACAGGATACCATTTATACCCTAGTCGAGGGCGGTCATTTTAATTGGTTGAGGAGACAAGCCCGGACAAAACATGGACAAGTGCAACCCCTGAGCCTGTTTACTAAGGGGTCCAGACCCTGAGGCACCAGTTAAGCACCGGGAGGTGCTAATGCCCACTATTGGGTATTGTTACGGATATTGGAGCAAATGGAAGCAGCTGTTTTTATGCATACCCAGGATTTAATACCTACATATAGTTTATTCAAAAATATATATATTTGTTTCAAATAATTATAAGCTCTTTTACTGCCTGGTTTAGGAAAATCTAACCGTTTTTTTCAGTTTTGTTTTGCTTTTAAAGTTATTATTTAGTAATTCAGCCGAGATGGCTTGAAATTAAATTTAACTAAAATTACATTAAAGTGGAGGAACAATCACTACACAGTATTAAAAAAAAATAAAAAGAGCTATGCTTGTTCTTTTTGCCTGAATAAACCAATTAGAACAGCCTACTGAAATTAAGAACAGCTAAACAGAACTCTGGAATGAATGTTGTCTCTGCTGACTTTAAATGGGGGCCATGAATTTACCCTGTTAGTATATACTGTGCAGTGGGGAATAAGACAGGGAATCATAAGCTTTGTACCATAGGTGACAACAGAAGAAAAACATTGTCTGTGGACCCGCTTCTCTACAGATCATGGCAACAACAGTCATCATTTCTTTTAACAGAAAATAAATTCCACCCCATTCACAGCTACATTATACATTTACACATACAGCAAACACTGACTAACATCATTTAAAGCAAATCACACCTTCTCCCTTCTTTTAATAATTTCAACAGCAAGAAGGCATTGTTTCCTTGGTCATCAGCCATATTGGAATGTATGCTCACAGAAGGCTAATATAAATACAAGCCTTAGTTTCTTCATCTTTATCACAGCATGCTGGATTTAGCCTCTAAATGTACTCCTTTTTATATTTTTTTTCCCCTTTTTAATCTCCTCTTTGTTTTCTTTATAAAGCATCTTTTAAATATTGAGCAGTGCGAAGTAATTGCTATAAAAGTGCAACTTATTACTGGGTAGTTGAAATTAGATGTTTCTTTGCTATTTCAGTGCAGCAAATTGCCAAACCAGCCTTGTTAGGATGAGCAATTCTCCATGACTCCCTGGGGTTTGTTGCAGTGAAGTGAAACTGCACTGGGAGAGTACTGACAGATTTTTAACTTCTTCTCATGCAATTAAAAGAATGGAAACAAAGTGAATGAACACCATACATTCCCCTGAACTCTCCAGAGAACATCCCACAGAACGTTCCTCAGATCACTAGTGGTCCACAGAGCGTATTTGAGGAGCTGCCGAATAAGAGGTGGTTTTGCAATGAGCCTGCTTTGCGTGCCAGTGAGTTAAATATGCATTTTAAAGAGCATTTTGCTACCATATATTGTACATTCTCTACAAAACTCACGTAGACTTCTCTTCAATTAACGTTTGAGCACTTAATAATACTTGTAAAATCATTATAACCCCTCGTCTTTTTACATTCTACCAACCCACAGAACCGGTTCACGGCATTTTAGGAGTAATGTCCAGGCCATCTAAAGAGGAAGCATGTTGATGTTTCTCAAATCAGGACACTAATCTGAAAAAGTGTAATAGGCCTTTTCAGCATTAATATTGATTTAAATATTATAGGACATAACGGTATTCAGGCTGGTTTCCTTTCTTATTTATAAACTATTTTTAGACTATACAACTTCATAATCTGATTTTCTTCCTTATAAAGATACAAAATAAAATTGTTCACATTGCTATTTAATGAGGATTGAAGCATTTTTTCCATACATGATCAATCAATGGAAGACTATGTTATGATTTCTGATTATGGATATAAACAGGCTGGAAATTATGTGACATATTATGCAGCAGAGAAAAAAGGAGTAGTTAGACAGGAAGTATAGGTAGGAGCATTCAGTCTCCTGGATACAGAAATAACCTGCTCCTCTCCGAAGAGGCTTGACACTATACATCTGTTTGAATCCTGCTTTTTGAGAACAGCCAATCGCTCTGAAGAAACTGTCTTTAAACTCAGGACAATTTTGGATTTTTCTATTTTCTTCCTTTCATCTCTCTTTATATTTTTGAAGAAAAACCTATTTGCCTCAGAGTTGTTTTAATCACTGCAGTGATCCATAATCAAGCAATCAAGCTGCTGAAGCTCTAAAGGTGAACTGACTGCAGCAACACTGAGAAATCTGATGCTTTTTGAGGACTATTTTTTGCTTTTAGATATACAACATGAACATTTGATATGCATGCTTCCTTTACTACACCGTTCCTTGAATATAGGTCTTTAATTTATCTGCACTCTCAGTTAACACCCAGAAATAACAGTCAGAAGACCTACTGGAAAGGTGAAGATCTATAATAACTTTTTCTCTAAGTATTTCACATACACAAAGTCCATGGGATGACTTATAAAAGCCAGAAAAGATAATCTAACAAATATACATAAGAAAATGTGTTAGTTGGCTATCTGATGCAGGTGAAAAAAACTTTGTCTTTCTTATTTCTTTTTCTTGATAAATAAAAATAACAGAATATCTCAGTTGCTTTTTTTTTCTTACTTGTGTACAGTATAGCTAGTGTGGGTATTTTTATTTTATTTTATTGCTTGAAGTATATGATTCTTCAATATTTCTCTTGAAATGCAATTATATCCATATGAAAAATGGCTTAATGCAGGATCAAGTTGTGAAAACTAAATGGATTTCACATAAGTGTACAGTTTAAATCTCACTAAAGGAAATGTACATATCAAGGTGAACATTACACCATCTTCATGATAAATTATCTGATGCACACTAAGGGCATTGAACTCCATTTAGGACTTAAAAATAGAATGCAGAGCATTATGTGTATATGTTAAGTATACATATGACTTCAAGACTGCCAAAATTTAGCTAAATAGTTACAGCATTATCATGATTATTTTTAGCAACATATGTTGCTAAACATGGCATGAAATCAAATTAGTCACACAATTCAAGCAAATGTAATGAAACCATCTACCTTTAGGAAGAACTACTTTCAAATTATTAAAAAAAAAAAAAAAAAAATCCCAACAGTAAATTTGGCAACACAGAAATATTTGCTTTTTACCACAGAAAAATCAGAATGATTTACCTTCTTTCATTCAAAGCTGTTTTTCCATCTGTGTACTTAACTGTGTTTATGTCATGTTTATTTTAGTAGAGGAAAGATTAATTTTTTAGGCATTGGTACAAGAAACGGTTTAGATTTAAAAGGCCTTCCCAGGGCTTCTGTTTAAAAAGACAGAAGGTTACAGCTACAGGATCTATAGGCCTATGTCCCTGATGTAAGGATTATAATGTATAAACTGAATAAGCTTATAAACATCAGTTATGTACATGTGTGACAGAAATTTGTTTCTTGAATCAAAGAGCAATTTAACAGATGAGCTATAACTAGATCTGAAAGCTGAAGTAAGCTGCATTCAGTTTTAAAATAAAGGCATTCTTAACACTGACAGTAATTTATTAAGAAACAAAATAATTATAATATGAAGGTTTTGCATTCTTTTATTTCAGGGTGATAAGATTAAATAAGGTACTATTTTAAAAGAAAAACACAGGGATCGTGACTTATTTTTTGCTCTCTATTTTTTATTCTATTATTTTTAGGATGACTGAAGAAAAGAATCACTTCATCCAATTTCAGCTGCCTACAAACTCGATGTCTAGTCTAGCCTCATTTCTTAGTCTCCATTTATAGTTAACATTGCCTTAAGAAGGAGATTCATCTACCCTTTTCTGAAGAAATCATTGTTAATTTCAAACAAAGCCACTGTTCAGTCCTGGGCCATAACATCATTAACCAAGGTTCTGCAATATGTGACCCCCTGAATAAAAAAATGAAGTAATTTACATCTAACAAAGCAAGATTCATTTTCCTAGATTTTTTTGCCTTACGTATCCACTTTGACTGTGGTTCCTTCTCATATCTTAAGCACCATCGAAGGTCAACAAAATACACAAAGGTCTGCAAGGAAGAGTAGCAGTGGGGGGGCATTGGCCACTGCAGAGACTCAGTGGTATCAATGGACCTCATGTGCGTAGTGCTCTGGGGTGTCCACCATACAGTATAAGCTATTCCGTATTTTTAAAAAACAGTCTTCCTGATCTTGCTTTTCCAGTTCAGAACAATACAACTGAACAAGGTAACAAGATTTGCCACAGTATTATGAACAGTAGCACGCGTTTAATAACACTGTAATTGTCTTTTCTTTCTTTTAATTTACTTCTTTGAGTTTAGACCCATTTGCCATAACTTGAGTGCCAAGCATCTTCATACTATCCAGCCAAAACCAATCAATGTACTCCTCAGGAAAAAACAACTTATAATAAAATACCAGAGTAAATAAAATGTCTGGCACTTTCCAACATATAGTTTTTACAGATAACTTTATTTGACCATTTCAGCTTTTTATTCATTAAGTCTTTAGGGTCAAATATTGTTCCAGGAAGGCTTGTGACTGACTGTAGAGAGGATGAGAGATTAAGGCGTTTGTAGTAACACAGATAATTAACCCACTGATTAGCATAAGCAAGAATATATATAAAAGAGAAAAGCAATATGCTGTAGAAGACAGCATGAGACAGCTTTTTAGATACTTTTATGATCTCTAATGGGACACTTTAGAATAGTAGATGTTTACTGAATGACAGAGATGCAATACCTTCAAAGTAATAAGGCATAAAAAGTACTTCTTTGCTGCCATTTAAACAGATAAATGAAATGAACTGGATAAAAATTGTGTCAATGACTGCAGCAAAATAATTCAGCCAGCAAGTTTTTCCTCACAGGTACAGAAGAGATGAAATGATTGTCAATTAATCTGTGCTGAGTGTGCATAGTGCTATACAGAAGTGGAAGAAAAGATATTTCCAGATAGCTCTCTAATCAGTGATTAACAGAGATTAGGATATGCCACTAAATGTAGATATTTCAATAGATATAACATCTTGCATGGACAGTTTTACTCTTTAGAGTTTCCTGTTTCTAAATGGGAATCATCTGGAGTTCTTTCATTTTGGGAAGCCAAGGTAAAGTAGTAGTTGGGTATAAATGCATACCTTACGACTCACCTCCATAGCAAGGTATACTCCAAAGCATTAAAAATCTATAAATACCCAATTAAACCCCATTTCCAGCCTAAGGACAATGTATGTTTGCTTTTTTCAAGTGCTGGGAAGTCAAACTTTTAGGGGTAAGAGCTTCCTTCTATAAAAAATGCTTCTACATAGGGATCTGAAATGAAGTTATTCTTATGCTGTCAGTTGATACCTTATATATGATATGGTCATATGCTATTTTCCTTAGGTTGACAAGCTCACACAATAAACACTCTCTTCTCCAGTGAGAACTAGACAGTAAAACCATACAAAGGTACTCTAGTCTTAAAAAAATAAGGGTTATTTGTAAATCCATTAAGGATGGATCTCATATTACTTCATGAGAACTATTATTTATAGATAGATTTCTTAAGAATACTAAGAGTTTTCTTAAGAATATTTTTCAAGTTTGTTTGTTTGTTTATTTGTGCAATTACAGAACAGACCATAAGTATTTATAGACAGAGGCAATGAAAACAACCAGCTTCTGGCAGACAATATGTGACAGAACATACTGCATGAAGAGTGGTGATATTAATCTTCACTGTTTAATACAGCAACCCAGAGAGGCCATCTGCCTGTCATGTGCAAGCGTTTCATAAAACCTACTGAAGCATAGATGTGGATGGCTTGTTGGAACTGTGCTAAGACCCAGGGAAAAAAAAAAAAAATCACGTGTATTAATTATACTCATTGCTAATTGCTCATCCTTTAGGAAATAAACAATACTGTTTCAACTGAACGTGAAATCAAAATGTTTGAAAATGCAGATGGGTGTGTGGGCACAATCAGTCGCTTACAGAATGCTTGAAGAAATTGAAGTCTGACATGTGAATCTCTTATCCAATTATTTGTTCTTCCTGCTCTTGACTGATGGCAATTAAAAAAAAAAAAAAAAGCAGGGAGGGATAGAAAAAAAAAGTTACTTGATATGAATACTTCATTATTGCTAAAAGACAAAACAGGAAAACGGGCAAAGATTTACAAAAAATCATGTTTTATTAAGCAAGGCCAACCTGATTCTTGCAGCCTGACTCATCCTTTGAGCATGAGAAGTAGTGCTAAGCACACAGTACTGGTTCACTGGGATCATTGATCAAAAAAGGAAGTATTCAGAGAGAAAAGCAAAATCAA
>JANHFY010026405.1:0-16309 GCA_027560095.1 Chloroceryle inda | reverse complement strand
GCCCCTCATAGAGCGTATGCAAAAAGGCAAGCTTTCCAAAGACTCTATGCACCTTGCAGAATGCATGTCTTGCATTGCTTTGAATTAAGACTATGCTGCCTAGCCCAAGTTTACTTGACCACTATTTTGCTAGACTCCTAACAAATTTAAATTTCTGTGTTATTAATAATCTGTAATGTTTCTCTACATTAATTTAATTTTCTTCAACTTAATTATAGCTCCTATTTCTTAAATATACTTAAAAATAATTTAAAAATATTATGAGCTTTATTAAGATACATTAAATAAATTTAAAAAACATTAATTAATAAAGACCCATGTTTATAGCATCAAAGAGCTATTCCCCATTTCCTGGATAAAGCATGTGTTTCAAACTTGGTGCAGAATCAGTGGCAAAATACCTTTAATCTTTTATGTCAACTCTAGCTTCATAAAAATGTTACAATTCTGTGTAATTGATTAAGGAGCTGAATCAAAGTAACAGACAGAAAACTAGTGTTTCTCATTTTTCCATATAGTATCAGTTTCCTTTTCCCTACTTGAGAAGCTTATGTGTGGTTTCATTTATAGGTTTTTTCAGGGGGGGGAGGAGGTTCTGTAGCAGCAACAAGTGTCCAGAAAGATCCCATATGGAGAATTTTCACTAAGTTCCAGTGTAAATAGGTTAAAATAAAAATGAATGTGCATTTTATTTCATGGTAAATGCAATTGTTCAAAAAACATGTAAGAAAAATGAAATTACATCAGAAGAATTATTCTTTTGAAAGCAATGATTAGGAAACAGTTTTTGGCACAGATGAATGAACTGAATCACCTGCTTATTCTTTATAATGAAACATGTTCATAGCATTTTTCTTGTCTCTTATCATAAAATATAGCTATTTTCTATCAATGCTCTCATAATTTATTTACTATGAAGAAAGTTTTATGTGGTGGCTGGATTCAATCTATCAAGAACACTGCCAAGGATGGGGAAAGACCTGCAAAAAAATTGTACAGATGGAAGTGCCAAAGTTTGAAGTTATATGTCAGTTTCCAAAGAGGTAGATCAAGAAAGTGCTTGCTACTACTCAAAATTAAATGCCTAAAAATAAAAAGAGTAAAAAAACCCACTACTGTGCTCATCAGTCATACCAGCTGTTAGAAATTTTAGTCCTTGCAGTAATACAAGTTTGCAGGAAGTTTAAAGAAAAGAGGAATATGTTTGCTCATTGTCTAGAAAAGATAATGACTAAAAAGTTAAATAATTTTATTCATGATAATGTCTTTTTGCCCATGAATCAGATTATTTGGTTGAACAATGAAAAGAAAGTTTTAAATCTTGTATTTTTCTTCCAGTTCAGAAACAAAAATGAGATGTAGACGATCTATTAATTCTAAATCTTTGGAAGACTTGGTCATCTCCTGATTCAGTTAAACCATTAAGTACAGACAGTATTTCTTCCATATGACAGAGCATTACAAGCACTTTATATTTTTATTGCCTTTATTAAAGAAGTGAAGAAAGGTTTCTAATCCAATAGAAAGGAAATTTTGTTTGCATGTAAGTGGATCCTAATTTCCAGTCAAATGCAGCTTGACAAAACTTTCAAGATACACATTAGTTACTAAATAATGAAGAAATATATTGTTTACATTTTTCTATATTGGAAACGCTTTAAAAGCAGTCATAAGTATACGTAGCACTGAAAAAGTTGTTCAAGAGATTTTATCTTTTGTATGTCAACATGAATCTTCAAGTGTAAAGGTTAAATGCAAATGAAAGTCAGGATTTAAATTAGCAATACTTGGAATGCCGTTATACAGAACTTTAACTGAAATTTAAATATTAAAAAAAAAGTATAAAAACAAGCACATAATTTAAGTTTTCCTGAGCACGTAAATCTTGATTTATGATCAGTGAATTCAATCACTTAGATTAATTTTGATTAACAGGCATGGAGCATAAAAAGACTGAAGTGCATATTGTGATTATATCTCCTAACTTTCCGCAATTCTTTGATTCTGTGTGATAACAGAGCTTATCATTAGACTAGATCTGAAAATGAAACTGGCAGGATTTTTTTCTGTGAATCCAAATATTGAAAGGCTGTTGTGTAAATATTACACATGATCCTCACATTAACTTTGAATAAAAATATCAACTTTCCAAACAAGTAATCAAATTCAGTAATTAAGATACTGTGGTTTTATTTCCAGTTGCAGTGTTATGATAAAAAGACAAATTAATTATTCTTTTACTTGCAGATTAGTTAAACTGTGCCCTGTGATCTTTGGGACTTCAGTGTCAGTAGGTTACCAAATGCTCCAGTTTGTTGGAGATTAAACCAGTGACATCAACCATAGCCTTTTTCTAATTACACAAATAATGTAAGCAGTAAAACCCCAGATTACACAGCTTCCTAAAAGCAAGCAATCTGCTGTTCCAGTTCTGGATTGCACATCGCTTGAATCAAAAATGCATGTTAGACATATCCAGGATAAACACACAATTTCAGAATCAGAAGAATTTCTCACAATTGCATGTTCTGCTCCTTTTCAGAAAGTCTATCTCAGGAATGTTTATTACTCTTAGAGAAAGCTAGATCCATTTTTAATTAATCATGACACAGAAATAACTTTTTTTTTTTTTTTATGTAGAAGGGCTTTTTGTTCCTACTCAATCATAATAAATCTTGAAGATAAATTCGTAACAAGAGATTGGCTTACTGAATCCTGTGTTGGCATGATGTAGCAGAAAAACATAATAATGGATTTTGTCATGGGTTTTCATCAGAGTTATGCTGAATTCTTAGCATCTTGAAAGTCCTTCATCTTCCACACCTATCTGTAAAATACATATGTCAAAGACATAACTGGAACATAACTGGAGCCAATACTAAAAAAAAATGAGAATAGCAAATCAAGGTGAAAAAAAGCAGCATTTACTATGGGTAGGATGAGTAAATACTGAAACAAACAATCATGGGAAGTGGTGGACACTCCATTTTTGACTATTTATAAATCATATCTGAATACACTGCTGGAAAACACATTGTAGAAGTAACAGTTATTAGATTAGTTCCCATGTGAATCTCTCTGTTTCTTATGTTGCATAAAACAACATAAGAAGGAATCACAGTCCCTTCTTTCCTTGAAGTGTATGTAAAAGAAATAAATATTGTCACAGAAGTGATCCTGCCACTGTTTCTGACCCTTTTACATCAAATGTTTTTGATTTATGTCAATGTATTTCATCAGACATTATGTGTAGGTCTGTATTCTTGGAAATTTAGTACTGATTGATGATAATTTTGACAATGGTAAATATTAGTTTTAAATTTGGGAAAGTAACATTTATTTAGTAGATATTTAAAAGTAAATCAAGGTTTTAAAAAAAAAAAAATTACCTGGCATTAAAGAGGAGTCTTGTTGTATAATTTTTGTGCAAATCTCGTTTAAGATATTTAATTAAATACTCATTTCACTCTAGAATAGACATCAAAGCAAAACCTACTCAGGAAGGCGATTGTACTAGATTTTTTTGTCTGTATTCAGTCTTCACTTTCTGTAATCTTCACCTCTTAGCACATGTAAAATGAATTAGATCACTTTAGTAACCTTTAAGGGGAAAATTGACATCTTAGCATAGCACACATGGTTTAAAAAGCCCTTTAGAAGTTCTATTTCTCACCTCAAAATAGAAGGAACTACTATACAAATCTGGGGGGAAAATGGTGAGGAAAAAGGCAATAAATGCATATACTTTCAAGTTTCCCATTTACCTAAGGCCATTTAGAAGATCTGTCATTATCACTCTCTATTCCTCAACCTTTTAATAAGTAAAATTGCACAAAACATGATACTTTCAAGCACTTTGTCCTCTCTGCCCATGAGAGGCAGATACACTTTCAACCCAGGTTTGTCACAAAAATAAGTCCTTTGTAGTACTTTCTTTATGACTTGACTGTAAAGAGTTGAGATCATGTTCCTAGTCAAGGGTTTTCAGTTTGTTCACTTCAGTTTTCTCCATGTTGTTTTCCTTTCCCAGGGGTAGGTAGCTCTAAAAGTGTCATTACCTCAAAGTGGATCTTTTGACTGAGGGGAAGGTAGATCCTCCTGCCTGACTTGAACCTTCCAGGATTCCAAAGACACTTTCCCGACTTCACATAATTCTTCCAAAGGTTGGTTGGAGAACACAAAGCTAAAAGAAAAGGACTTCAGAGATGAATAAAGACAATCTAATGCCACCAGAAACAGAAATTATCCATCAGTCATATCTGCCATATTTTTGTGACCATAGAAGAAAAGGGGTTTTAGGTTGTAAGTGCTTATAAAACATATAAATGTAATTGTGAATTAACTGTTTCAGAGTAACAGTTTACCACCGCACTGTACTAAACCATTTGGAATTAATGTACTGATCCCAGGCTAAACACAAACTCCCTAAAAGAAGAACTGTGTGTCCACACAAAATCCAGCAGAGCTTGAGATCAGACTTCAGAGTTCAGAACTGCAGAAAGGCTGCTAGAATTGTATCTAACATGTTTACCTTACTATAAAACAAAACCATACCTTACATTTGGTCTATCACTTTTAAATTGCCAATTATCAAGGGTTTTTTTCACCATGAGAATTAATAAGGCTTTGCTTTTTATGGCTCTTGCAATGCTGTATTTCCCCCATCATAATAACTCCTGCTTCCCTCCTTGTGATAAGCTCCCTTCACTATCCACAGTACTACCCATCTCCTTCCACAACCCCTCACTATCCACATGCTCCAAGCCCAGTGCTGGAGCCAGTTCCTATCTTTACTGTGCTGAATCACTGAGCAGCGTTCATCTGATGACCTGTCAGCAACAGGCCAAAAAGAGCAGGCAACTCACAGTTTTTTTTTCCCAGGGAGGCTTTCTTTTACCCAGCTGCAATATTGACTAAATTTTAGTAGCTTAATAACAAACAGTCTGTACATCTGAGAAATGTAATTAAGATTGGACAGTAGAATGAAGCTTTGTTCTCATGGAACGAAGATACGCAGATGTGGGCAAAATGATTCCATAGCCCTTATAGCCTTAGTAAACCTCCTTAAAGATTCTGTGTTAATGAAACCCACACAAGGAAATCTGTATTAATAACCTTACACTTTCAAAGAGAAGCTTAGGAAGGGTTTTTTTCCTAGTTTGTTTTTGTCCATTTCCCATGAGGGGAATACAGAACAGAGCTCTGTAATTCCAGACAGATGCTCTAGGCTACTTGTACACTTCATTTGATCCAAGTCACTGCCTCACAGAAAACCACTGTCAGAAAGCTCACAAAAAGCTGCCATCCACTGTCAATACCTACACTGAAATTAACAATTTTACCCAATGTTTCTAAGCAACATTGAGTGATTAAGAGGTTTTCTGCTCAGGAGAAAACTTGTCAATCATATCTGCCTGGGAAAAGTGATCTAAGATTTCTCAACTTGGACAACCTAAAGTGGGACATGGGAATGGGTTGCTCTGAGAGTCTGGAAATAGGCAAGATCCTAAGAAAACTGGTGTGACTTCAAAGTTTGCTCTGCTTGGAGCAGGAAGGTTGGACCAGATGATCTCTTGTGGTCTCCTATCTAAAGTGTTCCATGTTTACCTGATTTCTTGATAAATCTTGTGTTTGAGCAGATTTGCTGATTGACACTAGCTGAGACACGATGTCAACCAGAAATAAGCTTACCTAGGTTTAGTTCAGTACTTTTCTCTGTGCATGTTTCTATAAGCAATATTGACTACTGTTTTTTCCATTATCATTTTGCTTTTTCACCCACTTCTAAGCACTCCTCTATTGTCACAGAAGGATCTCCCTTCTGCCAGCTGTGCTCACTATAAAAACATAAGAGATGGACTCCCAGTTCAAGACCCAACACGATCCCCAGCAGCAGTTTTTTCCCCTTTATCCATCCCTAGAGCATTCCCAGTTTAGGCAGAACCTTTAGTGTATTTAGCTGGTAAAAGCAAGTGGTTTGTTTATCATAGTGCAAAACATAATTATTCTAGACTTTATAAAGTGGCTACCTCCTCACAACTTCTTTACAAAAAAAAAAAAAAAAAAAGTAGGTGCTAGAGCATTTCCAAGAAAAATTCAGCAGAAATGTTAAAACATCCAATATGGGTTATTCACTTTTTCTTTATTCCTATAAATATTTCAGAATGTTTCAGAAATATCTGACACTTCCTGGTCAAACATCATCTTTGGCAGGTAGACAGAGTGGGATATTTTTGCTTTAACTGTGAAATTTTCACAGTTATAAGCAAGCAAAACCAGGGCCTTACAACAGGAAGCACTCAATGATCTCAACAAAATATGGTACTACCAGCCCTTCCAAAATTAATCCATTGGTTGCTGCTTAAGAATTGTTATGACATGGAAAAAAACCCTGGAGCATAAATTTACATGAGAACATACTTGCTCTCTAACATCTAATACCTGCCAGCCATGTACTGTCAGTCCAAAACAAACTGAAAATCAAGTCTGGCTAGAATTTTTATATGCCTTCATCTAAATAAAAGCTCTGAATGGGAATACACGTCTCACAAGCACTGGAATGGCCCAGGTGATGTTAGCCATTACAGGACCTTTGCCAAACATATCATACTTACTTTGGTCAAACATACCAAATTATATTTCCTTCAAAAACAACTGAACTATTCCTCATGTTGTGATAGGGTTCAGAAGAATGTGAGAGAAGTAGATGACTGATGGAAACTCACCACCAGAGCTGAATAGGCCATTTGAAAATAGGGTGAGTACTGACTGTATCCTCCCAAAAGTCCTGTAGAAATGTAACGATTAAATCATCCCACAGCTACTGACAGCATTAACCAAACTAAGGAATAAAGTGCATAGATGATCTGATAGACTCAGTAAAACTATACATACATGCTACCCGAGGACACGCTTTGATGTTTGGCTGGGTGCAAGCCATGATGCAGGTCACATCACAAAACAACAAAAAGAGAAAATGTGCTGGTACTGACTGAGATGAAAAACATAACAATAGCCAAAGATTAAAAATACAAAGGTGTTCCAAAACAAAACAAAACAAAACAAACCACAAAACAAAAACCCAAACAAACAACCAAACCCCACAAACAAACAAAAAACAAAAAACCAAACAAACAAACAAAACAAACAAAAAAAACCAAACCAAAACAAAAAACCACACAAACACCAGCCGTCATGACATCCTACTGAATACAAACAAGAATACAGAAAACATCACTACTAAATCCAGAGAAAAATGTGTTAATGAATTTATGTGAGGCCAAGCATAACCAGAGAAGATGCCCAAATTGTCATCTCCTTGAAGCTTCTTCCAATGTACATAAACATAATTATTGTAGCCATGCCAGGAAAACAGGGGCCCATATTTAAATTCCAAAGAAGGTATTCGGAGTTCAAAATGCTAATCATATTTATGTTAGTAAGGAAGGAAGCCTCGTAATAGAATACATATGAATTTTATTGGCTTATTTGTGTTCATTAAAAGCAGATGCTCTCTGTAGCCAAAAGAACAGGAGCTTACAGCAAGAGACAAGCAGACTTGGCTGGTTAAAGCACAGCAGTTATTTTACCTCACCATGTGTTGTTTTTCAAGCTTCTAGAGGTCAGATGTCTGCCAGAAAAACATGGTCATTGGTAAGGGCACAGGGAGTTGATCAAATAATACAGGTTTTGTCTGATAAAAACTTACTAATTTTTAGGGGGTAAAAGAGCAAAACTCCTTCCATGAGTTGAAATGGCATTTTATTTCCACTGCTTGGAACATAGACTTCCTATTTAGAGTATTTTACTTGCTAATACAAATAAAACTTTGCAATGATTTTTTTTTTCTGTTTCCCACAACAGAGTAGTTCATACAATAATAAACTTACAAAAAAAAATCAGCTGAAGGCATATCTGGTGTTCTGACATCAAAATTTGCTGCTTTATAAATCTCTTCCCCCTGATTACTTACTGACATGAATGATAGAGATGTGTGTGTCATAAGCAAACAACAATAGCAACAAAAAAAGCTAACTTAGATATCAGCCTGATCTTAGGCAGCCTCAGGTTTTGCATTCCAGATTTGTGGTAGATTTGAAAAGCCTTACAGACAAAAATATAGTCAAAGAAAGGGAAAAAATAAGACCAGGTCAAGGAACAGTGATAATGATGAGTTTACCTGAATGAATAATGGATGGAGGAACATCCATTCTGCACCATATTTTTAAAGCTTTTTGAATTGAGCAGGTCAGAAGACTCTAAAGTGTTATTTACCAGAATTATCCAATACCTTTTTAATGTCACTAATATCTACCCCTGTAGCTCTATTTAGCCTCTTATCAATTAGATCAAACCATAAATGAGGCTATACAGGCTCCTAAATGAAAGTACCTGCTGAAATCAGTTATACCATACATACATAACCATTAACACAGATTAGAGACAAACGCACAAATGGCAGAGACAGTGCAGAGGATTTCCCACCTTGCCTTCTTCAGGGACTGGGCACCATAATCCTATGCTCAGCTGTTCTGTTTCTAACATGGTGGCTCAAGTAAATGAGGCTTATGCAGACAGGATGTCTGTCACAAGTAAGTATAAGTATAAGGAAGTATATCTGAGCAAGTGAATGTGAGCTTTTTAGTTTTACTAAAGATTCCATCAGACAGGACACCTAGCAGATGATCCAGTTATACGAAAATCTTCAATTGGAACTCGTAATCAATTGCAAAGCTCCAAGATATAAATAAATAAATAAATAAAAGTTTTCTTGTTTCAGGATTTGAAATAAATAAATAATTGCTTTTTCAGGACATTGAAACAATGAACTGAACTGGAAGGTAGAGAGGGTTGATCTCTACCATATGCTTTTCCAAGCTCCCAAGCATTTCAGTGTTACTTAATGTTACTGCAGATGGTGACTACGACAACGGTCAGTGGAAACTTACAATTGCAGCAATATTTTGCATAAGACTAAAAGATGCTTCCCTTCTTCATTTGTCAGGTAATCATTTTTCAGAATACTCTTCATCCATTTCAAAATTGGTCTCAAGTCCTGGGCTTGTCAAGCTTTTTCTAGCTACAAATGAAGTTCAAAGGACAAGATGTTTTGAAATATTTTGAGATTTTTCTGAATATATTAATTTTTCTCAGTTCTCCGTTTTTCAAAGTAGTCAGGTGCCATCAGCCATCCAGGTACCATAGGTGTATTGGAAATGAATCCTTATTTGAAGAGACCATAACCTCAACTGAGTACACTGATAAGGATATATAATAGATTATTGAAATTTACTCTTAATAAAAATGTATCCATTTGCATACAGGCATAAGCTGCTCTATTGAAACAGGGATACTATCAAGGTTACAATTTGACAAGATCATATGCCTCAAAACATAGTCAAATCACAAACAAAATGTAGGTATTTCAATGACTCTTGCCCTTTGTACCAATAAGAGGGTTTAAAGGCAACTCTCAGGCATCAGTTACTGTAAAACTTAGCCCAGAACAGATGCTGATACTCACTTTTAGCTCAGCACAACACCCAAGCCAGACTGAGAGAACAGGACAGGGAATTCCAGTTTCTACAAACACAAATAAACTTCAGGGCAAACTGTGCTGAACAACAGTGCAATCATTTCAGTTCTGAAATTTAAGGATTGGGAAGAAGAGAAAGGTTCTCTGCAAAATCTGAAATGTATTGGAGTCACGTTCAGGGTGAGAGGCTACACCAGCACTTCCATGAGCACTGCAAACAAGAAGGCAATACATGCTCATTTTGGTGACAAAATGCCACGTTGGATCATGATGGTTTATGACTGTAACAAAAAGAATGAGCAGCATACTGAACATGATTCTTCATGTAAATGAAACTCTGCCATTACAGTAACCCTTGGTGATTTCAAAATGAATTTTTATAAATAATGGGCAATGTGTCCTTTTATTTCCAGTTTATATATTTCCAAAAGAAATAGGGAGGGAAACTGCATTCATGTCCAGGATCACAGTGCCAATTCCCAACAGATTTTTTTCCTTAAATCCTTTTTCTTTTTTTTTCCCCAAACTGACTAATGATAATGAATGCTTGTGCTCATCCCCTTTATTAGTTAAAGCAAAGTCAGAGCAGTTTTAGCCTGGATTAATAGGGGTCATAAAAGTTTTGCAAATCAACTGTTCTTCACCAAAGTAATGCAGAATTTTATTTATTTCCTATGGTTTTCCTATGTTATTGGCCAACAGATTGCTAAATGCTAGTGGTAAAATATCTGCTTTAAAAAGGACACTGGCTGAATGGAAAAGGCATCACAGTAATTGTTAGGAACTTCAATTAGTTGTTTTATAAGACATAAAAATAAAACATTGGTTCATATCTCCCAAAGAGTATTTCTGGTGACTTGCAGCCATAACATATTATTGTGAGGTATTCTAGATCTGTAACCATGTTTTGCAGGAATTTGCATGCAGAAAATTATCTGTCCTTTGCAGCCGTGTTCCTACACACCACGCACACAGGCACCCCCCAGAGCAAACTCTCAGCACTGCTGTAGTAGACCTTCCGACTTTATATAATCCTGGTGGATCCTGTGACACCATGCTCTGGGGTCCCCCATACTGGTCACAGAATGAGGGCCCATGTCTCACGCCTTGAGTCATGAGGCTAAAGAGATGTGGTAGAAGGCTGCAGGTGGAGAATGATCTTCTAGACAGGCTTTTTTTTTTTTTTTTTTTTTTCTATGCAATACGCCAACTCCTGTGCTCTCTCCCACTCTCTGAGTCCAGGCATCAGCCGCACTCATGTGACAGGCCATGTTTAAGACTGACCATTCATGATCTGCCATATCCAGCATGTGGGGTCTTGGAGTGGGAGAGAAAATGTGCAGAAAATGCATACTTTTTCCATGAAAAGTATGAGGGGGAGCAGGAGGTAGAAGCCAATTAAATGAGTCACACATTCAATACGAGACGCTTCACAGAATCTCCTCAATCTTCCACCACTGCTGCATATACACAAAATGGGTTTGCACTATTCCTTCTGAGAATAGCTACTCTAGTGCTATATCCATGAACAATTAAAATCAAGAGGGTGAAATCTCCCATCTTTCTTTTCCTTATGCCTGATTTTGCAAATCTATTCACAAATATTTCATATATTGCCATGGGGTAGTATTCAAGTTTTAATAGAAAATCCACTTGCATGTTCTCTCTGTAGATGCTATTTTAGAGTTACTGCAGTAACTCACTACAGCCTATTATACTGAAAAATGAATCTGGTGTTCTAAAAAGCCTTCCTGCTTTTATTTTGGCTATATGGTGTCTCAGGAAATAAATAATGCCTGACTGCATTCAAAATCACCTTTTTAAGTCCATCAGCGAGGTTTATTTGAATGAAGAACTGCATTTTAAAGGTTAGGCTACTTACCTGTTATCACAGAAAAGCTATCGTACTGCTTTAAAAGAGACTGCTCGAGGCCATGATAAATTACTTTCTCAAATGTTACTATTAAAGGCTAAATTCACTGAACCAATAACTTTCTGTTAATTTGTAACATTTTCTCAAGTGGTGCCTTTGGAATAGAAAATGAAAATAAATTATCCTCCAGTGCTTAACAATGCCTTCCTTGCATATAAATGTACTCCAAAGTCTTGAAGACTGCTTAACAACGTCTCCTGGTGAATTTGAGATGTGTAAACTCTAAGACTTAAGAGCCCTAAAAATCCACAAGGACACACAAGCCACTGACACTTTCCTCCATTGTTTCCAAACTTTTTAATTTTCAATGGCCAATCTATCTCAAAATAAGAATGCATCTCATAATGTTAATTGACTTTTAATAATTCATATGAAACACACCTGTGGATGGTGAATACCTTGGTTCAAGTTCTTTCAGTGTTTTAGAAATCCAGGAAATAAACTGCACATTTTGTAAGTTATACACAAACTTGACAGCACCAGCACACACCAAGGAGATCCTTAAAGTAAATCAGTTTGTTTAACAGAGACACTTACAATATATTTGCTGGTCTTTTTCTCATCTTCACTCTTATGAATTCCTGGAGATAGCAAAGACATCAGAGAGGACTGCAAGTGACAGCAGGTCTGCCAAACTGAGGAACTGAGACTTGGGGTGCTAAAGAAGCATTTGAATGGGGAAAGATCAAGGAGTCAGGGCTAAATTGATAAATATAAATAGTAAAAAGCTTTTATCCTGATGTATACTCACCGCTAATGAGAACCTCAATGTAACATTAGCCACTCTGACTCCCTGTTCAATAGTACCTACCAGCTGGCATTAACTCTGAGGGCAGAATGGGAAAGATGGCACTGGCAGGCAGGTGATACTCCAATCCTCCCATATCCCACACACTGGACTAAAGATGCACTCTTATTTTCTTTATCCTTGGTCTAATGAATAGTATTCATTCCCATATGGAAGTAAAAAAGGAGCTTTTAAAAAACAAACAAACAAACAAACAAAAATTTAGGCTGAGCAGCCTGGTGAGCAGTGTCCTGGTGGAACAGAAGAGTTGTACTCAGGGCCCAGCTCCAAACTGGTTGGAAAACAGAGCTGAAAAGAGCAATTACTACTCTCAAGTGAAAGTCTTGCTCATCATCTGATACACATCAAGAGCTTTAGAGCCCATGCCTGCCACTTAGATCCCTACCAGACCTGCCTTTAGTTCTCCTCATCCCCTGCGCACTGGAGGATTTGACCCTTCAGTTCCCCTGACAGTGAGTAGCCATGTTCTGTTTTACATGCTAAAAGCATGAGAAGCTTGTCAGAACTACAAATCTGTGCTTGTGTCTCACTCTGAAGCCCAGACAGGATCCATGGACTCAGTGTTCTATGCTGTATGGCTTGGTCCACCATATGTTGTCAAGCAGTTTGGTGTAGACTTTATTCAAAATACAGTGTCAGCTACTACTTTCTTCTAAAACATGACTGGAGCAAGAGGAGGTAACTCCTCCCCACAGGTACTGACTGATCGATGTTTGAGTCCTTGTACAACTTACTTCCCTGCCTTTCTTCAGGGGTACAGAGATCATGCAACTGGGACTGCTGCCCCTGTCTCCCAGCTCACTGAAGCACCCTAATCACCAGTCTGGACTGACATTGAAACAGAATTAATTTAGGACTGTGAGAAGGGAATTGCAAAAAGGAAGATGACTGCCTAAGCCTTTTTACTGCATGATATCTAACAGCTATAATGTATTTAACTAGGCCTTAAACTAGAGACTGGAAATCCTTCTTCCAGCGTGAGCACTATGGCAGAAAACCTATACCCTTGACAGAAACAGAGGTAAGAGGAGAGACAAAGGATATTCCTTTTCTTTCAGTACCCCCCATATAATTATTCCCGAGCCCAGCAGTCACATTGCTTGCTCATGGAGAGATTGCAAACTCCCTGAAGCCAAAGTGCATAAGGATCCTGCTTTTGAAAAAAGTCCTTTAAGGATCAATGTAATGATATAACTGTAATAAGATTGCTGTTTTACTAAAAATACTTATTTTTGAAGATACTAGAGGCATTTCTGTGTTTGTGGGGGCTTTCAAGAACAGAGGGAAAATACCTTTATTAAAAGCTCTTCCAAAGCACCATCAGTCTGTCTGGCACTGCATGGGACATGAAAATAAGAACTGAAAGCTTTCACTGTAATAGATAGTTTGGTCCAGGGGCAGGAAAACACAGGCAGGATCCTGATGGCTTTGGAAGGAGGAGACAGCTATCAGCAATTCTTTGCAAAAAAAAATCTCTACTAGCAATGCTGGAAAACTTGCATTT
The DNA here is from genome assembly GCA_027560095.1 of Chloroceryle inda. NCBI lineage: Eukaryota > Metazoa > Chordata > Aves > Coraciiformes > Cerylidae > Chloroceryle > Chloroceryle inda. Next base: position 2,529 of record JANHFY010026405.1, on the reverse strand, counting down.
GTACAGATTATCAAGAGAAAGGTTTCACATCCTAATTAATGTACTGTCAGCTTCACACAGCTTGCACCCATGTATGATCAACGAAGATTTTGGATAGATATTGTTTTTACATCTTACTATTTGGTAGAAGGAAGCTAATTACTGATTGTTCCCATTCAAATTAGATTTAATAAAAACCCAAATAGTCTTTGTAATTTAGTATGTAACAAGTGGCAAAAGTACCTTTATGCTATGAAATAGCACAATGAATTAGATTGCACCATGCCATGAGCAAACTTGTCAACATTCTGTGGTAACAAAGAATTGCTGGACTTAACAGCCAGATATTTCCAGTCCTACAAGAATCCTGCGGTTCTGAACTCTTTTCAGACAGCTCTATGCATCCCTTGATCATCATTTCTCTGCAAAGTCTGCTTATTGGCAGATGGCCTCTATCTATAAGCTGAGCAGCTCATATTAGGATCATCAGAACTCCCATCAATTTCTCGAGCATCTGGACCCTGAGATCTCCATCATAAAAAGCAAATCCCAGTCAGAACTAAAGAGAAAAAAAAAAGAGAAACAAAACAAAAAAAATACTGCCTTAAGTATTTGACACTTCACTGTGGTTTGAGGGCTGTCTTCCCCAAAGTAATTATTGCTATATTCAGATATCATGGCTGGACTCTAAATAACTTGACTAGAAGCAGTACTGTCAGTGTCACTTTGCACCTACCAGTGCTCCATATTTACTGAGGTCTGAATAAACTGCAGTTAAAACTGTTAATATTTTAAACCCATTTTCACTTAAGGAAAGAGTGCAAAATACAAGTGGACAGCTACTCCATATGCTACTACAGACCAAATTTTCATTCCTAAGTAGGTCTTTAAGAAGAATTCAGGCTCAACATTTTCAGTTTTGATAGCAGGGGAAGGAGACTAAAGAAGTTATTATCTTCCTCTGACTGTATTGCCTATGTGATCAACTTAAATTTCATACAGTATTTTGATACATCAAGGCAACTAGAAAAGTTTAATAGTCTAAATGAAGACAACAAGCTTCTTTAAACAAACTAATATTCCAATGGAGGTTTTGAAATCAATCATTGTTGAATCAATAACCTGGAGATGACTATTACTTCACTGATGTATCATCCAAATGCACAGAAATGCAGAAATTCAACACAGAATAAGGATGTTTAATAAAAAAGATGGATTTTTATAATAAGGTAGTCCTCGAAAAGCCTTTAAATCAATAGCAGTATCACCCATAGCTCACCGGGCTTCAGTTTGTACTGAATTACCTCTTTAACAGATACTTTGTACCATAGTAAAAAATTTCCATTTGCCTATGGTATGAATTTGAAGGCAAGAAGGAACCCTTAAACATATGTAGCCATATTGTAAAGTACTTTGCTGTGTGCCCTTGAAAGAAATGCATGATTTACAGAAGCTTTAATACACAAACCTGTTTGCTGAGAATTATTCTGTAAACTGCATGGCTGGATGATAATAATTCCACAAACCGCTATTTGCTAAACTAACCCCTGTTCAGTTTCAGTCTCTAAATGTAGGGTACTCTAAATTATAGTGGAAATGTAGTGAGAAACTTTTCTGGGGGAGGTTAAAAGCAGCGTGTAACAGAGGGAAGTATGTTCTTCGGCTTTCAGCTGCAGTTCTACCTCTTCCTGACCTGGTCGCGCTTCCCCAATTGCAGCAGCTCTCCCACAGATCCCGTGGTCGAGATAAGCTGGGTACATGACAATTAATTTTAGATAACCCCTTGTATTTGATAGATTATTCTGTTCTCTTCAAAGCCCAGTTTACTACAGAGCCTCCGCAGGGTTTGATCATTTAATTAACCGGAGGATTGTTTTCTAGAGCTAACGCAATGCCCTTTATATGTATGTAGCCCCGATAAATAAACACCCTGCGGTTCTATCTCCGCGCACGAGGAGTTCTAATGCATTTAAGGGGGACCGCATCTTCTGCTGCGCCCTCCCGAAATCCCTGCCTCCCTGGCGGCGGCTGCAGCGCCGGGTTGCTTGCCCCCAGCCCGGGCGCTGAAGAGCTTCCAGGCGGGTTCGGGGCTGGTTTGCACCGGAGAGGCTGAGCGGGGCGGGAGAGCTTCGCCCTTGCTTGGCGGGGGCAGAGGCGCGGTGAGGAGCGGAGCCGGAGCAGAGCGGGGCGGAGCAGCGGCAGCTTCCCCGCGCGGGGCCGAGGTCCCCCAGGGAGGTGAGGGGCGGAGCGGGGGCAGGCGGTGCGCTCCTCCCACGGGGGCACCGGCGGCTCCGTCCCGCTGCTGCGGAAGCCCTCGGAAGAGCGTCGGGGGGAAACGGCGTTGGGTCCGGCGCTGCGCGGCGGGGGGGGACCGGGAGGGCGGAGGCAGAAGGGAATAAAAACCCCGGCGCCTCTGTAACCGGGAGTCTCCTGCCTTCCCTCCTCACCCGCCGCTGGCATCGGGCTCCGGGCCTCCCCTCCATCCCGGGGGCAGCAGGCCAGCACTGGCAGCGCCCACGGGGGAGCGCAGCGGAGCCGCTCCCGAGCTCT
>JANHFY010026402.1:0-10885 GCA_027560095.1 Chloroceryle inda | reverse complement strand
AATAACACATTGAACCCCCATCAGTAACACTACCTCACAACACGGGACACGTTGAGGGTCCACAAAGTCTGAAGATTTCGGGCATTGATCAGTGTAGCAGTCTCCGAGTTTACAACCAAGATGTTCTCCTGTGATTGCCCAGGAATTTTTGCTAGGTAACGAATGTCTCCAGAGCTGAATGAGGACAGAGAAATGATTAAGCTTCCTACACCATGGATGGTTTTATTGTGGGGTTTTGGTTTTTTTGTTTTCCCTGCACAGTACATGCAAAGAGGAAACCCCATCCTGCTTTCCTTCCCTTCCTGTGAAACCCTGACCAGGCCATCAACACCAGCCCTCTCCCCGAGCTTTGGATGTACTCCTAGTCCAAACACCATGTAGCCAGGAAAGAACCAAGCCACAACAGGCCACTGTGTCAGCAGCACTGGTATCCTCCACCCCACCAGCAACCAAGACACAGTCTCACACCTGGAGAGGGACAAGCGGTGTGTGGTGCGGTCAATGCTCTTCTCCCAGGGAGAAGCTTGCTCAAGGCCAGGAAGCTTAATTTCCATCCCAGTTGCTGCACTGTAGAGATCTCTCAAGGAATATGCATAAAGAGAGTTTTCTGTGAAAAAAAAAAAAAGTCAAGAATGAGGGAGATAAGTTCTCCCGCCCTTGCCCTGAACTCTATGATTTCCCAGATCTGCAGATCAACTGTATTTTTAGGGCTTGCATCAGAGTGTTGCAGTGGTATTTTGAGACTCAAGCCTGCTTTTGAATGCTTTTAACATCTTATCTATTCATAATCCAACTGTTCCGCAAGTAATTATTTGCTATAGATGACTGCTTAAACCTTGCATCTCAACATTCTTCAAATAAAATCACTACAGTACAGAATAAACCTTAGCTCAAGCACACGCCCCACCCTTCTTGTAGCCCTGAATAGCTCTGTCACCAGGTGAAAGCATGACACAGCTTTTAAGAATGGAAACCACTTTCAGATCGCTGTTTAGTAATCCCTATTTCACACTGACAACTACTCCCTCAGGCTGAAGTCACAAACAGAACTGTACCTGTATAGAAAAGAAAGGAGGAGGAGGAGTCCAGGTTCAGTCTGATGTAACGAGCTTTCCCATCCACGCTCAGGCTTCCAGTGGAGCCAATCTGTTTGCCATATTCTCCCGAGTGGATGAAGGTCTTAATCTATGCATGGAAGGGATGAAGAAATACAAGAGTTAAAGCTGCATTGCACAATTACTGCTCCGGCTCAAGTGTTTTCCAAAGCTTTTGAGCATCTTGTACTAAACAGCAGCTGAATGGGAACAGCACAGGCTCGGAGGAAAAGTCTCTCCCTGGTTTTGGAGATGTGGGCATGGGTCAGATGATCCCTATTCTGCTGTGAATACTTCTACAAGCTGGAAAATCATTTCTAGCACAGCCACTTGCCATGGGATTGTGGTGTTCTGCCAAGCAATTTGCCAAGCATCTCCCCTGAGGCTGGGACCACCGGACAGCAAGCCCCAGCTCTGTTCAGGACAGGAAAGATCAATTCAAGCCTACTGGGCAGTGACAACGATGGAGAGCACAAAAGGGCAGAAACAAAGGAGCACATGGACACAGGGGAAAACTGGCTTCACACGGTAGCTCTAATAAATATTTTAAGTGCCCTACTCTACTCCTCTTAAGGCTGACATGAGTCCAAGGAGATAAAAGAGTTGACATGTTTCTTTATATTCTTTGTGCAGAGTAACAGAATCCACTAAAAACATTTCACCCAGGAGAATAAAGGCTAAAATCAGGATCAGATTCAAATGTCTGGGTAACAATCATAGTCTGGGGAGAGCAATGCACACTAGGGAAAAGAGAAACATCAGACCAAGAAAAACAGCATCCAACAGAGATGCTGACTCAGGCAGGAACCCTTCCCTCTTCCTTCAGAGGGAGGGACTGGGAAAAAGGAGGAAATTTGCTGCTCTCCAAGGGAATCTGGAGAGCCTGGAAGGTGAGTAAGGGATAGAGTTTGCTGGGGAGAATAAAGAACACAGACAAACTGGGAGAGCAACGTGTGCATCAGCTGTTTCCAGCCTCCTGCACTGGGAGGAGACACACACCAGCTCTTGTAGATCAGCTGCACCTTTACGCCCGAACACTGGCTTGGCAGCTGTCCTGGGACAGTGCCAACCAAAGGTATTCACATGGTGAGTGGGAATACACACCACCTTACTCATGGCATTTACTAATTACTCCCTGCATTGCTTAATACCTCTGTGTGCTGCTGCAGGTGATGCATCCTGAAAAACATCCTGTCTTCCTGGATGTATTTTGTGGAAGCTTGCAGCAGGTAGGGGGCAATAAGAGTCTCAGAAAAAGCTGCTTTCTGAACCCCTTGCACGCAGACCCTTTCCCACAGCCTGCTCAGAGGTCTGCCATTTCAGGGAACAGCAGTATAGTGCAACATCCAACTTCAGCCCTGGTTAGTTAATTCACTTCGGTTCTCAATCTCCCTTCTGATGAGCCTGCCTTTTTCCAAGCTGCAGAGGTCCACTCAAGCTCCCTGTATTTTCTGTGTTTTCTCAAAAAGGAATGTATTTTTACTTAAGTTGACAGAGTGCTTGCCAAATCCAGAGGGAGGAGGGGATTTCATACCAAGATAGCTAGAGGTTAAATGGAAAACAAATCAAAAGGCAGTCTTGCAGAACAGGGACTACATTCAAACATTTCTTGGCCGTCCAAGATTAAAGAAAAAGAAGTCTTGAGATAAATGGGATAGCAAAGCAAGGAGGAAAGAAAACAGAAGAGAAACGTTAAGAGTCGGGAGAGGACATAATTTCTGATGACTCTGGCAACAAAAATGCCTCAGCCAGCAAAACTCTATTTGCTTATGGAGAACTCCGTTACGAGGACACGGGGTTTCCACACCTCCCATCAGACTGGCAGGGAACCTCGACTTCCGTACGCTTTAAACGGGCAACATTGCACATGCAGATGATGTTGTACCACTGAGTCATCGATGCAGATGTTTTAGTATCAAAATACTTTTAGCTACATGACTTTCCCCTTCTAAGCAATGGGGAAATCGGACTGGAGAGAACACAACTCACAGCTGCTTCACTAAATGGACCCCAGCAGTCAGAATTAAGCAGCTCAGTGACACTAGGAAGAGAGCCGGGCAAAGGAGGCCACAGACAGTGTCACGAAAGGTGTCAGGAAAGGGCAACGGTGGCACAAAAGCGCCTGGCTGTCAGCTGTGCTTTGATCCAAGAGCCAAACCTGTCAGGGTTTGTTCCCTTCCACTTCTCTGAGCAGAGTCCCAAAAAACTGCAAGCTCATCTGGCCCAGGCTCACTCCACCCACAGGAGCCCAGGAACACACAGTGAGCAGCACAGACTGAAAAGGGGGAGGGACTCCTGGCCACACTTGCTTTGATTTGGGACTACATCTCTGCAGGATGGGAAAGAATGTACACCAAACCCACTGAGATCAGAGGCCTCTGGACACTTCCTCTTAGATTACAAGATGGAAATAAAAAAGCATTGCTGCTGTCTGCTGTGGGCTGTCCCCCGGGTTTATTGGGGCCTCCAAGTGACATACCTTATCTCCTGTAGCAATAAAGATTATCAGGTCCTGAACTCCATCACTATCCACATCTGGAATCACTGACACGGGAGTCAGCACGGTGTAATTAACTCCAAAGTCACTGAACTGTTTCCACTGAACTTCCCCTGGAAGACAGAGTTATGGGGAAACAATTCACTAAAAAGCACATGAGGCTGAAAGGCTATTGAGGCCCCTGCTCCTCAAAATACTTTGAAGTAGCCAAGCCATTTACAGCCCATCAGCACCACAAACCAGTCACATTTATGCTCATCATCAGTGCATTTCTGCACTTCAGAGGAGTTCCAGTATCCACAATTTCACCTGATACCAGACAGTAATTCCATCTGCCGGCACAAATGCACCCAAGCATCCCAGGCACAGATCAGTCCACAGGGCACGAAGGCCAGCTCGCTTTTTCCTGTGCCTTAGGTTACCAAGCTTCACAGCGTGTTCATAGCTTGGATAAGCCTTTCTCATGACCTAACATCTTGCTGCTGTGCACTGAAACCTGCACAGACATTTTAAGACCGTAAACCAGCTAAATTCTGATCACAGCGTCGCAGTTACTCCTGACAAAACCTGAAGATGTTCCTGCAGATGTTCGGTGCTGACACGACCAGACACAACTCAGTTCCCATCCCACCTCCCCCTTGTTTGAGGAGCACACACAGTACGTACAAAGTGCTTTGTAAAGAGAGTTAACAGAGCCTTGTGTTTTTAAAAATGGGGTGGCGTGTGTGTGGAGAGCTTCCCTTCAGCAGCTCCAGGCCAGCTGGGTGACCACCCCCTTCTCTCTGCCCAGGGCTGCCAGCCACTTTCCAGTCACAGCCTAACGGAATTTGCAGTAGAATTTGGTGATGGGGGGAGAACGCTGGGGGTTTTGCTTTTTAAGGAACACTTAAGAGACTAACTAGGTGCTCAGAGGGAAAGTGATAACCCTTCCCTTTAACCAGTGTCATAGACAGCAATTCACATTTCAGGAACGCAATGTACTCTTCTGTTGTCAGAACGGCAGCTCTACTGAAGGACAAGGAATTACCACCTGACTCTGCCTGCAATAGTTTAAGGCAGGCTATATTTCCAGTAGGATTCCTCCAAAGCTTTTACTGAAACACTGAAAAAAATACTTGGATTTGTTGCTATGACAACAGATGTGAAGAAGAGTGCCCCCAGGAAATCATGGGAAGGCAAAGAATTTTACCCCCGAAGAAAACAAGCTGGCAAAGGAAGGGGAGGACTTAAGTTTTAAATAACTATATCCTGGCTTCAGCACAGTCCAAAGCTACAAAAGTAAGACCAGGCTGATGAAATTCTCATGTCAATGCACGAGGGTCTGTTCTTTGCTGGTCAGACAGTGGATGTAGTTTTGGAGGAAGCACCTTACTCTTCTAAGAGAGCAGTCTGGCTTTATAGAAACAGGTGAGATGGATTCAGCACAAAGGGCTTGAGAAGAACCCCCAAAGAGCACAAACTGTGAATCCAGCTCCATCTTGCTCCATCAACAGGAGATGGGATGATCCTGCCTGACATCCAGATTGCTATGGTGCTTCCTCAGAGCCCGAGGTCTTGGCAGAAGCATGGCAACAGCAGCCAGGATGGAAATTACCCAAGTGCCTAGACAGCAAATATAACCTGGGTGAACCTGGGTGAAAGGGCTGGGCTTTTTTTTTGTATCTGGAAGGACTAATAAAATTAGGACTTAGATGATTGAGTTCAGCTCTCATTTCAAGCAGATGCAGAGGACACAGAGACTTTCATCCCTGTCACATATTGTCCAGGCTGGAGTTCTGGCTTACTTAGTGATTTCTCGCACAGAAGCAATTTCATACACTGGATCACCATGGTCCCTTTCTGCCATGTCCCTTAGGAGACCACAAGTGCTCACGACGCAGGCTGCTGGAGGATAAGAGGAAGAGAGAAGGGGAAAAAAAATACCTACTCCTCTCTTCTTCCTCAAGACTCTGCTTCTGGACCTGGCAGAGATGGAATATGCAGCTACCCAGACCTTGCTTTGGCCTGGAACAGTTAATCGTAAGATCTTGTGTCCTGGTTTGCTTGCAAAATAAACCTGCAGGAATCTTACATGTCCCACACAAACAGAAGCCTGCATTCCTACACTTCCCTTGCCTGCTCAGGTCACTTCTCCTGGCAATGAAGAAAGACAGAGTTAACTTGCACCGACAGAAAAGCACTAACTTTATCAGCATTTAAAGATCACCACATCAGCCACTCTCAGATGATAATTTGCATACCTCTCTTCCTACAGGCAGAGCCCTGGAATCTCACCAATCCTCCACCACAATGAATCATTAACAGACAAAGATTGTCCTGACTACTTGTTTTAGCACAATGTCATGTAAATCAGACTTTGCCACTTTTAAATATATTTAGGCTATTTAAACACATTTTATTCTGCTCTGCCATCCTAACCCCTGGTAAAAGTCAACTACGCAAAGAAATCCCCTTTAACCTCCTCAATCACAAAAAGGTATCAGAAGTGTCACGTTCGAGGTTATTCACTTTTCTTTGTGAAGCATTTTTTCATCTTTTGCTTTTAATTTATCTACAGACTGTTTTCTTACCATGTTGTTGCTGTGACCTATGGCTTAGCCTGGTTCCTTCTCTCCACGCTTGTGCTGTTAAGTCTGTCTTTAGTTATGTGCCTTTGGCTCAGCAGTCACCTTTCTACACTTTGACCTAAAGGCAACTACCTCATTAATACTCTACAAATAACCCGTGCTAAAGCTTACTAATGAGGGAAATGGTGCTAAGATAGCTCAGTTGGTACAGAAGCTTTCCAGCTCTGTGTGAGTCTATGCTTCCCTCTACTTTGGAAATTAAAAGCTACTGGATTTTCTTCTTGCTATTTTCCTCTCCCAGTTTTGGGAAGATAAGATGTGAGGGGTTCAGTACTAGATATGGAGAATGGGATCCTGGGCATGTTTCCAAAGGAGAACACGCATTGCTTAGAACCTCTGAAACAGTGACCCCCAAATGGAAAGGTACTTCAGGCTTCAGCAGTGAGGAAGGCTGAAGGTGCAATAGATGGTCACTGTTCTGCTCCTAGGGAACCACCAGCATTCTTTATCCTCACCCTACATTAGGAAGGATGATAAAGAAAATCTCCATCTGCAAGTTCAGAAATGAAGAAGGCTTTCCAGAGGACTACTGAAACTGGTGTGTACTTATCCTAAGTGCTCTCCTTAATGACTTTAAAATTGTAAATCCCTACAACTCCCCACTCCTCTTGCCACTGCAGGCACTCCTGGCACGCACTGCAGGTGCAGGTTCCTGTCTAACCCCTGAGGGGATAAAGTAACACTAACAGCTCCTGACTGCTTCTCCCGTTTCAAAATGACTGCTTCTCCTGTTTCAAAAGCTGTTGAAACATTGCTCTTATCTAATCCAGCCACTGGCATAAACCACCACAGCAGTGTCCAGCCTTTGGAACAGAAAGGCTGAGAGAACAGGCGTTTCTCGACAGCCCAGCACATGGCTCTGGCAAGATAATAAACACCCTCTGCCTATTGCTCATGCACCAAGTCATCTCATGCTGATGTTCCCAGTCTCCGAGGTCTGGAGGGCACCGGATGAGGAAAGCAAGTAGCACTGTCTCCCGTACCGCAGCAGACCTCTGCTCGCCACTCACCTGTCTGCAGGTCAACTGCTGTGAGAGACAATGGCTTCCCCACCACCAGGCAACCCGGGGCCTTTGCCTTCCCGAGCTGCCTGATGCCGCACTCCATCCACTCAACTTCCTCAGCAGCCGGCCTCTCCCAGAGCACTCTGCCGTTAGTGCCGGACACGGCAGCAACAAAGGCACACGGAGAAGGCAGACCTGGAGAGAAGAGATGTCAGAGGGAGGGTTACCAACACCAACCTTCACTGCTCCACACCACTCAAGAGCTGGGACTCCCCTCATTCCTCTCCCCACCCAGCTAACTCAGTTTTCTCTCCTAGACCCACAGCAGCATCATGAATTTAGACATTAAAGAGAAAGAATGGCCCTAAGAGAGAAAGAACAGCACTATAAGATAAAGGACAAGGTTTTCTGCTGCTGAATCCGCTACCTTCATCCAGACAGGATCTGTTGAAGCTGCTGCTGCCATTGCCAGCTTTGAAAGCGAAGATGACATCTTGCACTTTGTCTTCATTCACATCTTCTATGGCGAGAAACGGGTAGGCCACTGTAAGAGAGATCATAAGCCAGGTGCTGGAGAGGATTGCCTCAACCAGCAGCAGAGCTAGCTGGAGCACAACACAAATTCCTAGGGGCCTACTCACTGCCTCCATCTCTGGCACTGTAACATCAGGACAAATTGGCTTTTGTGTTAAAAAAAGACATCTACATGAGTACCAAGGACTGGATGTTAGTGCCAAAGGACTTTTTTAAATTTGCTATTCCCTGGAGGATTTGTCTTTTTTTATAGCCAAGCAGCCAGAATTTGAACTATGCTGAACAAACAACTCTGGTCTTGCTGTGGGGTTGTTATTCCTGAAATATAAGAAAAAAATAAAACAAAACAAAAAACCTAAAACAACAAACAAAGAGAAAAAAACACAAAAAAACCTAGCAAACCAAACCAAACCAATCAAACAAACAGAAAACTAAAACAAAACCAAACCCCAAAACTTATGAAACCCAGCCCTTGATATTCCATCTTTCTCCCTCTCAGCTAAAAGCAGCCTTCTTCAGCTGGGAGTAGCACAACTTGGGATTCCTGCATTACCACACAAAGCTCAGTCCTGGCTGGTGAGCACTCTCTCTGCCTTCATAGCTCACCCAGCACACACCCACTGCACAGAAGATTAAAGAAAAGCTTTCACAGAAGCAAATGCTGAGCCACCAGGGAGCAGTACCCAGGCTAAAAAGACAACTAAAGTAACTAGAAATATGGGCCATTTACTAAAGAAACAGCAAGATGCAATTCCTCTTTTCTCTTAGATGGGGAGAAAAGGTAGAAAGTCACAATGGCAGACAGTGAATGTCTAACTGTCCCCAGACCTCAGATCAAACTTCTAGAAAACATTTTACAGGCCAAACTTCAACAAAGATTTATTCCCAGATACCTCTCCCCATGTTTTTTTTTCAAAAAAAAGAGGCCAGCCAGCTACCTTGTTAGAGCTGCAGAGCAGCATCTGATTTCTCCGTTAGATTCTGTAAACACCTCCTGGAAGGCCACCCCAATTATGCCAGGCCATTGCTTATCCAGGTCAGTTATTCACAGCTCTTGCCCCCAAGGGCAGTATCCCTGCAGCCCTGGTTCCAGCTCGTGCTCAGGTAGAGGTCCACAGCTCACATGAACGAAAAGGACCACTGGTCAGTGTTTATTCTGCTTACAGCAGCTCACCTGCATTGTCGTAGTTTCGGAACCATGTTCTTTCTGAAACCGGCCTCTCTGGGCAAGGGATGATGAAGGAGAAAGCAAAGACAATAATCAAGCACAGAAATAAGGAGATGAAGAAGGCAGCAGTGCGCCAGCGGGACAGCCGAGACAGTCGTGAGGACTGTTTGATGACAATCCTTCTCTCCACAGAGTTTTCATGGTTCTCTTGAGCTTTTACATCCTCAGTCTTCAGAGGGTGGATCTCAGCTTCTGAGTCTTTGTTATCCATTGCAGCTCAACCATGGATATTCAGGCACCCTTCTCCCCCTTTACCTGCAACAGGGGAAAAAGCAGTTAAAACAGATATTGGAATATATATAAAAAAATAATAAATCAATATATTCTGTTACTATCTGATATTCACACTGGAAATATTTAGTGGGAGGTGAGCAAATCACTATATTGTCAAAGAGCTGGATACAAAGTGCCATTGGTACCGGACTGCCACTGGAGTGACAGGGAAGAGACTGCAGGATGCAGGAACGGGGCTGTTTCTTCTTCAAAGGAGGAGAAAAACAGCTCTGCTAGACCCAGACAAAGGCAGCTACAGCCCCTCTGCAAACACAGACTGCCCAGTCTGTAGGTCTTGCTCCTGAAATGCACACCAAAAGCTCCTTTTGCTGCAAAGACTTGTACCACCTCCAGTGTGTGTCGGTCTGACTCAGGGCTGGAGAAGTGAAAGGAAACACTCGTGACCTTTACATCCCAATGTAAGGCTGCTCCCTACTGTAACAAGCACTTGAGCTTCCCAGGAGAGCGAGAGAGAAACAAACACCGCTGCATTCATTATAGGAATAAAACAAAGCCATTCAACACCACCTCAGATGAGAAAGTACTAGACAAGTTTAGCAGCCCAGCCCTGCAGAAGGCAGGAGAGGGATGACTTCTGTCCCTGGAGGAAAAAGAAGGCATGAGTTGAGCATAAAATCAGGCAAATATGACTTCTTCAGAATGGAAGAAGAGATAACAACTGCTATTTTAGCTTCTCCTGCTATAAATCATAATCTTAAGCTACAGCTACAATAACAGAGGAGTTCTGTGCTCATTTATTATAAAAGGGGGGGGGGGGGGAAGAAAAAGCCCTTGTCAGTTCCAGAAGCCTGTAACCCATTACCAGTAGCACCAATAAAAGCCAAGGTTATTTACAGTTCCTCTGATAGTGCTTCTTTAAAAAAATAGCGGAAGAACAGAGGCTAACACATTCCAGTAGCCTTGGAAAAAGTTGCATGACAGTGTCAGAAAAAATTATATCAGAGCAAATAAACATGACAACCGAGCCAATTTTCCATGACCGTGTCCCAGCAGTCATGTGCCTGGATTGTCCACTGGAGCAATTTACTTCCCCAGCAGAAAATAGCTTAAAGTCAGCACCAGCAAACAACGCAGGGAGCTTGGGCTTTCAACTCCAGCAACATCCTGGCTCCGTACGTATATGTTTCAGGCCTGAGTTCATTTCCAGGTTCAAAGAAACACAGGATGAGAGTCACCTGTGGCAGGCCAGGTTCCTTCACCTAGCTGTGCCTGGACTGGGGGTCTCACCTGCAGAGAGACAGAGAATCGCAGCATCCCAGCATGGGGGCACTTGAAAGGGACATCTGGAGATTATCTTGGCCAACCCCCCTGCTCCAGCAGGGTCACTCAGAGCAGGGAGACCAGGATCACATTGTCCAGGCAGGTTTGGAATCTCTCCAGAGAAGGAGACTCCGCAACCTCTCCGCGCAGCCTGGGCCAGGCTCTGACACCCTCACAGCAAAGAACTTTCTCCAGGTGGAACCTCCTGGGTTCCAGTTTGTGCCCATTGCCCCTTGTCTTGTCACTGGGCACCACTGAAAAGAGTCTCCCCATCCCCTTGCCCCCCATGGGCCCTTTAGCTGTTGTTCTGATCAACGGATCAGCTCCCCTCTCAGGCTGCTCTTCTC
>JANHFY010026400.1:0-10490 GCA_027560095.1 Chloroceryle inda | reverse complement strand
AATTTTTAAGTGAATATAATTGCTGATCTGAAATCCCAAATGTCAGATTTATAATGAATTTGTTAATTTATTTAAAGATCTTTAGAATACAGATGAGAAATCTGCATTAGCAGTGTGTATGTCAAACAGCTTAGATTGCTGTTCTGTCATTTGTCTTGAATTCCTTTTCCAATGGCTAGCTAGCAGGATTCTTAAAAATACAATGAATGATCCAACAGAATAGAAAAAAAGTATTGGTTTAAAATAAAGCGTGTGCTTTTTGAATTTTGCTTAGAAAAACAACCTGCAAGCGTATACTTGCTTATTTGTGTATCATGCAACACTTGCTCCTTATTTCATGCCTAGTGAATTTTTATTTTTTTTGTGAACAATTGCTAAAAATCCATACAGTGATGCATGTGCATGCTCTTTCTTAGCTGATGAGCTTTAAATAATGAATTGAAAGTGCATTGTACTGCAGCTATTATATTTGTGACTTCTAGTACAGGTAAGTGGATTTCAAATAATAACCCTAACAGAGAAAAATAAAATAATTACATGTAGTGCAACACAGATTGTTAAAATATCCTGATTTCAAGATGAAAGATGAGATGTTGTCTTCAGCTTTTATTATTAGATTATTTTATGAATTGTTTTATAATTGAGCTGTTTGTAATGCTATTGGAAGTATTCATATATGATCAAAAAAGTGCTTTTTTAAAATCCTCAGAAAGACATGGGATTTGTCCATTTGGAAAAGAAAACCAAAACAATAAAGCATCCATTTGTGTTTGCAATTTTCTTCTTAGTTAATCCTTGTAACCAGTCAGGCCCAGCATGTTGACTCTTAAACTCAGTGATAGGGATATCTGATCTCCAGGTCAACTCTTTTAGCCTGCAGATTTGCTTTCTTGAAGCCTATTTGTTACTGTTGTTATATCGGCCAAAGACTCACCTTGTAATGCAACCCATATTACCCTTTAGTTGAGGTGTATAGGTGAGCTCTTTTGTAACTAGCTGCATGGTCTTGTCATTGCTCTCTGCAAAACAAAAACCCCACTTAATTAAACAAGAAACAACCAAAATGTTTTCCTATACTGTTCTACCATAATTGACCCCTTTTGTTCTTTTGTGCTTAAAAAAAGAGTGGGGTAGAGTTAGAACTTAAGTGTGTGATTCTGTGATTCCTCTGGGTGATGTCAAAATTTTCAAATCTTACCTAGTAAAATCAGCTCCCTTTCAGTGTTTTAGCTTTCTTTGCTTTACATAAGTCCTGAACCCATTCAGTTATTTAACTACAGAAAGTAATTCCCATACATCACATGTATCTACTTGAAAATAATAATAATAATAATAATAAAAATACAGTCAAGTAGAAGGTTGATTAAAGTTCATTTTGTCATGGAAGATGTATGAAGGCCACTAGGTTGTATCAAATCTCCAAATATGATTACTGTTCTCCCACTTCAGAAGTGCTCTGGAGACCCAGAACACTAACTAGTACTCGGGGACAGTGACAATATCATTCCTCCTCTTATTGACAGAAAGGCTGTATTGGAATACACTTCACATAACAAAATCTGGAGTGATTTCATATTATCAGGTGGCTTTGTGAGCCTCTTTTTAAGTAAGCCGTTACTTTTTTTCCTATTTGTGAAGCTAATACTTCTCAATTAGCAAGAAAACAAGGGATCTGAAATGAGGCATTCTTGTTCATTACCCTGTCATATAACTGCATGAACACATTTCTAGTAGTTTGAATAAGCTATTTCCTTGAGTACGCTAATTGGCAAGAAGTCAGTCTCTTGTAGACACTTCTTATTCTGAAAAAAGTCAATGCTGGGGGAAGTGAGAGGACCCCTCAACTTCTAGGAGTTGGAATATTATTATAAGTAATTAGTATTTCCCAGTTTGATAAGGTATATATTAGATTCTGTTAGTTAAAATGGGATCTTTTATATTTGCTGGAAAAAATCTGTTGTCAGAACATTAGGATTTATCAAAATTATACCATTTAGAAAAAATATTTCATACTCTGAGAGGAGACACAGTTAAAACTAGAGTAGGAGTGGCAAAGTTAAATGGCAGTATATATTCTAAAATATATATTCTGAAAGACAACACTCTTAGCTTGTCTTAAAAACCAAGCATCATTATTACGCAGTAGCACTTCTTCAAGAAATTTGGTTTTGCAGTATATTTGTTTGAGCAACACTATTTGTCATTTTTGTTGTAGGAAAAAGGCTTCTATACTACTACGATAGTGTACTATACTATTCTGTATTATTTGTGCTGGAGGTTTTCCCCTTCTGGGGTTCCAGTTATATTATTTTTGTCTTTGAAGATTTAAATTCTCTATGCTTATGTGCTACAGAAATGTTAACAGAAAATTCTGAAAACTTTTAATGAGAAAGATTTGGAGCAGACAATTTAAAACAACATACTATATTATTTTCTTTTGCAGATTATGGAGAGAAACAGCAAAAACGTTACAGGCTTTCATCAAAAACCTCTCCAAAGGAGAGTTCTCAGTTGCCTGCACTGCCATTGATAGACCAAGATTCTCCATCTTACAAAGAAAGATTTATTCCCCCTGAGCTTAGCATCTGGGATTATTTCATTGCAAAGGTAAGTTTTTGCTATTATGACAGCTAAATACATGGAATATATACCACTTCTTGAAGGGTCATTTTTTTGTTAGTTTTTATTCTAGGAATCAATTTAGATGCGTGATTGAAGCTGCCTGACTTATTATTCATACTAGCTTTTTCTAAAATACTGCCTGTAGGTACCTCTTACTAAAGCTGTTTCAAAACTTGTTTTGAAATTTAATTTGTTTTGAGGTAAAGGTATGAACAAAACATTGCTTTTTACAGTTGCAGTGTACAAATACATAGATATTTATGGATCAGCTCTTTAGATGAACAAGGAAATGTGAGAAGCTTTTTATTGGCAATTTCGAATGGTCAAAAGGAGTGTATATATATATGAGAAATCAAATTGTCTCCTTCTGTGAGGTCTGATCTGGCAGATCTTTGTAGAAAGTTACATAATTGTGTGGATTTGTATGGCACTTTTTTGTATCATATAGCAGCTATACCAGCAAAATAAATATCTAAACAGTATTTTAGGAGCAAGGAGAAAAAAATAAATTGCCAGTAATGAATACACAGTGGGGTACTGGTGATGGGCTTAAGTATTGAACTCTGTAGGCAGGGGATACGCTTGTCTTGTTCTTTGGTCCTCTGAGCCCTTAGAAGAACTAGAGAGGAAATACACTGGTGGTTTTGGCTTCTCTCTGACAAATAACAAGCTTGTGTGTCCTGTGTGTGGCTTGATATATCTGATGTGAAAGTAAAGCAAAATAAGAATTGGAAAACTGTTAGTATTTTCATTATGAGCATTAGAATTTTGAGTGTTGTAAATAACAGTTAAGCTCTTAAAATATACAATCCCCTGGACAGTTACCCTCTTCGTAGATACGAACTCAAAATGTTAATAAATTTAGTAAAATGACATGCTTGCTTTTAGACAAAAAGCATTAAATACTATCATGTCAATTTTTTTTCAGAATATAATTTAAAAGTAGGTATTGGTTAGGAGATACTCAATAAATATTGTTTAAATTTTTAGCCTTTTCTTCCATCACAAAGTAGAGTGGAATATGATTCAGAAGAGAGTCAGGAAAGTGGTGAAGATGATGAAGATATCGATGGAGATGTGTTTGCATCAAATTCACATAATCAGGAGCATTCTAATTCAAATTCATACAGGTAAGTAACTCATTAGAATGCAAGATGTTCTGCAATGGCTAGACTTTAATTTCTCACCTTTTATTTTTAAGATAATACACCAGTTACTTGATATTTTGTGGCAGTGCATTATCTAAGATGTAGTGGTCAATTTTTCACAAATATTATTTTACTCATTAATACATAGCATAGTGACTTTTGAATATAAAGTATCTGCAATATTCGAAAATGGTTGCTCTTTGCAGTAGTTTATAATAAGAATTTAAAGCTCTAAATTTAATTCATAATTGTGAATAAGTGAGAAAAAGTTATTTTCCTGTTAGTAAATGACTTACTAGTGCTTTCTTATTAGTTGGTCACTGATGAGACTGGCAATGGTTCAGCTGGTACTTCACAATTTGAAGATTTTCTACCCCTTGGCTGGACATGACCTTTCAGGTAATAAGCAGTAGAATTGTCTTTTCATTCTTAAAAATCACATTCAAAATAAGTAATGTGTTGAATAATGTATATGCTTTAGCTTTATATTTAGTTCAAAAGGTTTTTTTTCATGATCTGGAAATAATTTTGCTGATACTGTTTATCATACACATATTCATGAAATAACATTGTGGGTGGATAAGACGGGTGGGAAAATGCTCAGTAGGTGGCAGAAGTCTCTCTATGATTAGTTTTTTCTTTGCCTCATCATCATACAAGGATGTTTAATTTTTTTTTTTTTTTTTGGTGGAAACTATAGGTTTTAGTAATTCAAGTTGCATCATTCCTTTTCCTTGTTTCACAGAATCATGAAATGGTTTGTGTTGGAAGGGAACTTTTTGAAGATGATCTAGTCCTACCCCCTGCCATTGACAAGGACCTATTTCACTAGGTCCTGTTGCTCAGAGCCCTTGACCTGACTTTGGATATTTTCAGGGGTGGGGCATCTACCACCTCTCTGTGCAAACAGTTCAAGTGTTTCATCACCCTCATCATAAAAAATGGCTTCCTTATATGTAGTCTAAATCTACTGCCTTTTAGTTTAAAACAATTGCCCCTTGTCCTGTCACTACAGGCCCTAGTAAACAGTCTTTCTCCATGTATCTTTTAAGTACTCTCCATGTGCCCTTTAAGTACTGAAAGGCTGCACTGAGTTCTCACCTGGAGCCTTCTCTTCTCCATTCTGAACAACCCCCACTATCTGTGCTCATATCAGAGATAATTTTTGTGGCCCTCCTCTGGGCTCCCTCTAACAGTGCTGTGTCTTTCGGGTGCTGGGGACATTAGAGCTGAACACAATACTCTATCTGAGGTCTCACTGAGAATGGAGCAATCACCTGCCTTGCTCGACTGGGCCACCATTCTTTTTATGCCTCCCAGGATACAGTTGGCTTTTCAGGCTGCAAGCACATAGTGCCTTCTCCTGGTCAGTTTTTCATCCACTGGTATCCCCAACTCCTTTTCTGCAGGGCTACTTTCAATCCATTCATGTCTCAGTCTCTCTTGATACCAGTGATTACCTTGACCCAGGTGCAGGTCCTTACACTTGGCGGTGTTGAACTTCATTATGTTCACATGGGTCTTAAGCCTATCAAGGTCCCTCTGGATAGCATCCCTTCCCTCTAGCAGATCAGCTGCCGCACTCATCTTGCTGTCATCTGCAAATTTTCTGAGGGTACACTCAGTCCCACTGCCTGTGTCATTATCAAAGATATTAAACAGTACTGATCCACATACATGCCCCTGAGGGACACCACTTGTTACTGATTTTCTTTCAGATACTGAACCACTGAATACAACTCTTTGGATATAGTAATAGAATCATAGAATGTTTTAGGCTGGAAGGAACCTCTAGAGGTCATCTGGTCCAACCTTCCTACACAAGTAGGGACATCTCTACCTAGGGCAGGTGGCTTTGAGCCCCATCAAGCCTGACCTTGAATGACTCCAGGGATGAGGGCTCCACCACCTCTGGGGGCAGGCCATTCCAGTGGTCTGTCACCCTCAGATTAAAGAACTTTTCTCTAATATCCAGTCTAAATCTATCCTTACCCAACTTAAAAGCATTGCTCCTTGTCCTGTCATTACAAACCCTTTTGAATTGACCTTCCCCCGCCTTCATATAGACCCCCTTCAGGTACTGGATGGTCACTGTAAGGTCCCCCCGGAGCCTTCTCCAGGCTGAACAGCCCCACCTCCCTCAGCCTGTCTTCATACCAGAGATGCTCCATTCCCCTGATTGTTTTGGTGGCCCTTCTCTGGACATTCTCCAATGTGTCTGCATCCTTGTGCTGGGGGCTGCAGAGATGAACGCAGTGCTCCAGGTGAGGTCTCACCAGGGCAGAGCAGAGGGGCAGAATCACCTCCCTTGATCTGCTGGCCACAGTTCTTTTGATGCAGCCCGGGATGTGATTGGCCTTCTGGGCTGCGCTTGCACACTGGTGGCTCACAGCCAGTTTTTCATCCACCAGCACCCCCAAGTCCCTTCCACAGGACTGCTCTCCAGTATGTCCTCTCCCAGCCTATACTGGTAGTGCTGGTTACCCTGGCCCAGACACAGGACCCTAAACTTGGCCTTGTTGATCCTCATAAGGTTCATCTGGGCCCACCTCTCCAGACTATTCAGGTCCCTCTGGATGGAGGGTACTGTGTCAAAGGCCCTACAGAATTTAAAAGTAGAGGACATTAGTTGCTTTTCTGTTGTTCAGTGATGTAATGACTCCATCATAGAATTCCACCACATTAGTCAAGCACAATTTGCCCTTCGTGAAGCCATGTTCGCCTTCTCTCATCAGCTGCCTGTCATCCATATGCCTTAACATAATTTCCAGGGGGATCTCTTCCATGATACTTAATTTCTTTCAGCACTGGAGAAGTTTATTCCTGTATTTAGCAATGATAGCACAAAGCAGTTCATCTTTAGGATGTTCATCATAGGATACATCAAGAGGAATGTGGCCAGCAGATCAGGAGAGGTGATTTTTCCCCTTTACTCTGCTTTTGTGAGATGCCACGTTGAATACTGCATCCAGTTGTGGTAAGAGGGATGGACATAAAACTGTTTGAACAAGTCCAGAGGAGGGCCAGAAAGATGATCCAGGTGCTGGAGCTACCTTTACTACAAGGTTAGGCTGAAGGAGCTGGGATCATTCAGCCTGGAGAAGAGAAGGTGCTGGGGGTACCCTATAACTGCCTTTCAGTACCTGAAGGGATCCTACAGGAAGGCTGGAGAGGGACTCTTCACAAGAGTGTCCAGCAGTAGAATGAGAGGAAATGGTTTTAAACTGAGGGAAAATCAGTTTAGATTAGATTTCAAAAAGTTCTTCAGTGTGAGGGTGGTGAGAGTCTCAGAGAGGTTGTGGATTCCCCTTCCCTGGAGATGCTTAAGGCCAGGTTGGATGAGGCCTTCAGCAACCTTGTGTTGTTGACAGATGTCCCTACCCATGGCAAGGAGGTCAGATTAGATGATTTGTAAGGACCTTCCAGCCTAAGACATTCTATGATCTTTATATACTTGCAAATATCAAGTTGAGGTTTCAGTAAAGCTCACTTCTGGAGATCTGTGAAATACACTTTAGCCTTCAGTCATAGTTATTATCATCAAGGTTATAATGGAGAAGGAAGGTTTTTTATTGTTGTTTACTTGTGTCTTTCTAGAGCTTCCAGTTAGCTCCCCAATATGCCATGCAGTTTTGAAAACACTACAGCGCTGGGAACAAGTTCTTCTTCGACGTCTTGAGCTATATGAGGGTCCACCACAACATTATATTTCAGTTCATGCTTCTGAAGATGCCTTAGCTGCTGGTCCTGCATTGCTTCGTCATAAATCTTTACTTGAGCCTACAAACACTCCATTCAGGTGAGTCTAACTTCAAAAAACACTGACTATAATATCTTTAATATACATCAAGCAGGATGTTGTTAGTGCGTGTGATAGACCATATGCATGATAATTATATAGTCCCATTTTCTAGATCTGGTCTAGCTCTGATCCACTGTGAAATTGTGGGTAGACATCAGAATTCATGCATCTCTGGTCCAAAGCAAGATCAGGAAAAACAATCAAAAGTTCTAATTTTTTTTTATGTTCTAAACTTAACCTACCGATTTTGAGTACTTATATGAGAAAACTATGGTTAACAATCAAAAATAACAATTTTGCCCTGAGATATAATAAGAATGACTGACAGTGAATTAAATAATTGCCCCACCTTTGGAGGGAACAAAAAAAAGTTCTTATCAGTAGCTTTTCCTAAGATCTGAGAATAAATATTTACTATTTATAATATTTTCATAGTTCCTTTTTATCGAACCCAAAGAACAGCTTCACATGTGTCTGCTGATTGGCATTATTTTTAAATTATGATTTAAAGCCATTCAGGGTTTTATGGCTTTTGGCCTGCTTTAAGATCTACTAGAGTTAATAGAAAGAAGCATAAAAATTTGAAGTCTGATCTGATTCTACAGTCCTTCCAGTTTTGTTACTAAGAAGTCATGGTTATTTCGGAGATTTTAGCTGATGATGTATTCCTAGCGGGAGTGTTAGTCATTCATTGTCCACATGACAGAAGCACTCCTTAGCAATGAAAAGAAATGATCCTTGTAAAGAATGAGGTGGACTAATAAATAATCTGTATGCTGACTTGGGTGTTGTGTTAAAGAGATTTTTCTCACTTGTCCTAAGACTGGGGGTGAAAATGCTACATGGTCTTTTCCTTCTTTATTTAGCACTTCTCTTTCATGTTGGTTTGTCAGGAAGATGGTACCAGAATGCTTCCAAATGGGTCTTGTACAGGTTTTAGAGAGCTGTCATTTTGCTTCACCAAACATATACATATATAAGATATTGCAGTGTCTTCTAAGTACCATCATGATGTAAATATTTATTTTAACTCTTTTCTGTAGATCTACCAGTCGTGTTGCCCTATCTGTGAAGAGGCTCTGGCAGTACTTGGTTAAACAGGAAGAAGTCCAGGAAACCTTTATCAGAAATATTTTTACAAAGAAGCGATGCCTAAATGAGGTTGGTACAGTATATAAAATGTGTAACATATTGCAGGTGAATCTGTGAGCTTTTACTTGTGTATCTGGCTTGTTTATTTCTGGATCATGAATGGATAATATACTTGGCCATGGACACTTAATCTACAATATTTCCTATTAAAAAAAAAAAAATCTTTGTCCATTTATTCATTGGAAACAAAAATTATCACTTTTAATGTAGACTAACATCACTAACATGGTTCTTTAAGATCCATATAAAAGCTGCCTCAAAAGAATGACTGACTTCAAAGTTCAGAGATTAAAGCCAGTAACCTTACCAATCAAATTTCTAAAAGTTTGAATTTATGCCTACCATAGTCCTGGCTTTAGCCACTGTTTCTATTATGTTATATTTCAATTTTAATAAGAAAAATGGTCATACAGTAGTTAATATTTCTGTGCCTGATAAGTTGTCCTGGTGTCTGGCTGGATT
The DNA here is from genome assembly GCA_027560095.1 of Chloroceryle inda. Lineage (NCBI taxonomy): Eukaryota > Metazoa > Chordata > Aves > Coraciiformes > Cerylidae > Chloroceryle > Chloroceryle inda. The sequence goes on along the minus strand of JANHFY010026400.1, from coordinate 1,304 downwards.
TCAGGTTCAGAATTCAGTGAAATGTTTTAAAGTCGTGGTTCTGCAGTGGACTTTTTGGGTTGTTTTTCTCCCCCTTTAGTTGCTCCTTTTCTTACCCCTATTCCAAATAATTCAGAAAATTCAGTTGTACTGTAGAAAAACTATGGAGTAGCAGAAGCACAAGAGAAAGAAGCTCATGCAAACAAATCAAACTTGCAGGAGAAAGAGTATTAGTGAGTAGTAAAGCCATGGCATCAAGGAGTTCTGTACAAACTAGACTACTGGCTTGTTTGAGTATTTGTGGCTAGTGTGTACACTGCAGACTGCAGTTAAAACGAAAGTGGCTCTGCTGTTCTGAATATAAAGTTTGGTATTTTACAATTAAGGTTACTACATAAAATATGCTTCTGTGTGTGCAAGCATGCTGTTACATTTCAGTTCTGTGTTGGGGTAAACGACAAGGAATTAAGGATTTCCTTGATACGTGTGTTAGATGTTAATTGTATTCTTTGTTCTGTGGCTCTTCCCTTGGTGAAGTCATTAGAGGAGCACAGTGAAACCATGAAAAATTCTGTGGTGGAGCCGCCCATCGTCAATAAGGTACACAGTATTACTGCTCCAATTAAGTAGACCATATGATTTTTTTTAATGGTGCTGACTTCCCTTTAAAAAAACCCGACATCTTTGCTGACATAGCTAATAAATTTACGTATTCAGTTTTGCAAGAGATTGAGTTAAACTCTACTTGCTATAGAGCATATCTGAAACTAAACATGTCTTAGAAAACTATTTAATAACCAGGTAATAACAATATGTATTATCAAATTTCACAGCTATTCTGAGCTATACTGAGGTTGAGATTTGCCTGGGTGACAACGATTAAGTAGTACTATTGGGGACACAATACATGGAATCAGAATACTTTGGGTTGAAAGGGACCTTTAAAGGTCATTTAGTCCAGCCCCCCTGCAGTGAGCAAGGACATCTTCAACTAGATGACATTGCTCAGAGAGCACTGTCCAGTCTGACTTTGAATGTCTTCAAGGATGGGGTCTCCACCACATTCCTGGGAAACCAGGCAGTTGTTCCAGCATTCCACCACCCTCACAGTAAGGACCTTTCACCGGTAATGAGATATCGAGAACAGTTGCCTATAAGTGACCTTTGGATGTGATCTATCTGCATGGCCTTTGACATGGTCCCCCACAACATCCTACTCGCGAAGTTGGAGAGATACGGATTTGATGGGTGGACTGTTCAGTGGATAAGGAATTGTCTGGATGGCTGCAGCCAGAGGGTAGTGGTCAATGGCTCAAAGTCCAGAT
>JANHFY010026399.1:0-25583 GCA_027560095.1 Chloroceryle inda | reverse complement strand
AGGCAGCCAAGGATACAGCTTGATGTTTTGGCCTAAACAAGGAAAATATGCAAAGAATGACCTTTTTAAAATTAGTTAAGTATTCACATACAGTCAACATTTTAGTTTCTTTAGTCATTCTACCATTAGAAGATAATCCATTGATTTGTTTTTACCTTTCAAGAACACTGTGGAAGACTGTTTTAACTTCCTCTGCTAAAATGTATTGTATGCGAAGCTTATAATTATTAGGCTATTATTAGGGTATTGTAAAATACTTCCAGAGGCAAATTAATCTCTCTAAGTAACCCTAAAATCACATTAACCTAAATCTGATTCTCCCAGTAAATGCCAAAATAAATACTCTAGCAGTCTACACAAATATTTGTTTTCAAATTATGATTGTGCATATTTTAGCAAATCAGTGTAGGGCTTTAAGAAAAAAAATGGAGTCATCTTAAGCCTGACATTAAGTAAACAATCTGAAAACAATCCTACTAAGCCAACTCCAATAGTTATGGATAATAAACCAGTTATTTAATAATATAAATCCTCGCATCCCCCCAAAACGAAACTGATTTAGAACAGATCTTGCTAGCAAACCCCACATTTTTCACAATATGTCAAAGATAAAACATAAAATCGGTTTACTTTAAACAAATACTCAATTCTTCCAGGCAGTCAAAAAACCTACTTCATAGGTGCAAACAATACAATTTCCAAGCTTTGGTTTTGAAATATTACATGATTCTTCACTACTAAATCCCCTTTTCTCCTTCTAAATATTCTGGCATATTATCTTTTGCCACTGTGAATCTCTTCTGGACCATATGATGAAAGGGTAATAGGGGATCAAGACAGAGATGTATTAATACCAACTCACACTTGGTGGGCTTCCATTAGCTCAAAATGAGAGATGCAACTCAAACTGTTATGTCAAAGACAGTACTAAAAAACAGTTGACATCATTCAAATATATATTCAGCAGTTATTGGAGGATGAGCTTAATAACTTATTATTGTTCATCTAATCTAAAGTCTTCCTCATAAAGCTTCTGTAATCATACCACTAGGTACTTACTCTGTGTGTGTAAAGGATGTAGTAAGTGTATTCAATAAAGAGTAACTACATTTTAATATTGTACTACTTTTTATGTTCACTACTTTTGAAATTAAAATTGTAGAATAGAAAGCAAGAAACTATAAAGATTCCTGTTGAAAAAGAAATATTGATGATTAAGACTTAAAAAAAAAAAAAAGAAAGAAAGAAAAGAAACTGTTAAGTACAAAGAAAAGAATATCTGAAGCCAACTTTTGATTTGGAAAAATGGAGAAGGATTAGGAAAAAAACACTATCAAGTCAGAAATCTCAAAAGCTGTCACTGCTTTAAGGGACCTTCTTCCAGCAACAGACATAGTTCAGAAACACTAGAAAACTTTTATCTTTACAAGAGTATCTCTAATTGATGGGAATTATTACTGAGGATTTACTTAACCAACAAAGAAAACCAGCTACTTATAACAGGGGGACTCCACAGCAAGGTAGAAATTCAATGTGTGGCAGTACTACCACAACTATTATTCTGACTTTATAGCCATAGCTTTAAAAGAGTCCTGGAGTAAAAAATACTTGAGGGGAAGAAAGAACCCTCTGATTTTTAGCTTGATAAACTCAACATAAATAGTATCAGGGCCTGCAACTCTCAGAATCAATGCTTCATTCTGCAAACAGAGGTGATAAAAACCGCACAGATAAAAAGAATCATCTCAATCTTTCCAATTAGCTTAGAGTAGTAAGGCAGAAACATAAAAAATGAACGTAAAACTAATCAGAAGGTGGAAAAGAGAAGAGAAGAGAAAGCAGGCCCAAGGTTAGCAAGGAAGTAAAATAGTTCTCAAGAGGCAAGCTTTACTGATAACTTTTTTGGTACTAAGAAAGCAATACATTAAAGAATCATTAACTTGCTCCTTGTCTAGCTATAGCAGTCAGTGATGCAGGATTCTAGCAAGATTTTAAGAAGAAAGTGTGATGGGCAACCCTTGGGAAGGACATTCTAGGAACCTGAGGCAACAAGCGTCAAAGCAGCCATGAAAGACATGTCTTCATTTTGAGTTCAGTCTTTTGTTCAATTTGTTCAGAGCTTCACAGTTTCGTGGTTGTTTTTCTAAACTTTAAGGGTTCTCAGTAAAGAGAAACACTTTACTGTCAGAAAGTAAATGGAAACTGTTTATCATTCTGTATGATATAGTAAGACTCTTCTATGACCTTAAGGTTTCAATATTTTCTATCTATAGTTTTGTACATCTTTATTCTTACCTGGAAGAACATGTAGCTATATATCACTGCATATCAGGGGAAAAAAGGAAACTTGTCTTGTGTCCACAATGGTAGCACTCATGAATTATAAATGAATAGCAAGAAACTGAGTATTATAATTCTTATTGTTGCATTTTTAAATAACAGATTATTATGATGCCTATACAACATATCCAAGGTGAAAAATATCCTATGAAATGGATTATCAAAATGTCGCCATGACATATATCAGTTGTTACACTGTCTACGGTTCTGATGACATTTTGCAAAATCTACTTCAGACTAACCTTTTCAACTGGAAATACTGAGACAAAAATGCAGGTTATAAACTAGAAAGTGAAAGAAACTTCCAGAAGAATGGTAGAATTATTTTCTTTACGGTCTAAGGAACCCCTCCATTTTAAGGAACATGAAATATTTAACTTTTACTTTCATAACTCTGGTGCTAAAATAGTTATACAGCCTTTTCAACCCAAAATTTGCAGTTTAAAAAATGATTGTTCTCATATCTAAACTGTGTGAAACTTAAACCATTTTAAAATACTACTATTATAATAATAGTTTACCCACCTGAAGTGACTAAGCAATATATTTTCATTTCCTGTTTATTCTACAGGGGGTATTCTAAGTAGGTATTTTTGACTCAGCAGGTTAAGCATGATTAGATTATTAAGGAAACAGATTTTGTTTTTTACACAATGCTCCTTTGGTTTATTATCAATGCAGACCTACTAACTTCAAATGTTTTAAATATTTGTACACTCTCATGCTAAAAATAACATGCTAGATTAGCATACTAGAATAAATCACACCAGGCAGGAACTGCAATTCCCCTTTTAACAATTCTAAAGTCTTCATATACTTTCATCCATAAAAAAAACCCATGAAACATTTGAAAAGTAGATAAATAGTGCTTTTTATGCCAGAAATACATGGCAGAAGTTGGAGTGTATGTAATAATTTAATGACTTTTAAAATCAATGATTTAAATGTCACCTAACATACTTCAAATTGGCTTTTTTTTCTGTCCTTTAGAGAACAGAACTGGCCTTGCAGTTCAATATTATGTGTGTTTCCACTACCTTCTAATGAAAAGCCACATTTTCTGATTGCTAGTTTAAGTGTAATCTTTTATGTTACTATTTCATAATAATTCTGCTTCAGGCATTGCAAAAGCTATTTTTCTTCCTCAAACAAGTTGTTAGAAGGATAGTTTTTTCATTACACTGTCGATTTTCTCTAACAGGAAATCAGAGATAACAACAAAACACTGTGATAATTAAACAAGAGCTATAACATATGAAAGTACACTGAGTTAATGATCCTTTCAGCATAATATTTGATTCAGTAATTCATTGCTGATAGGATTACATGAACGTATTAAATAAAAAAAACATTTCTCAATTACAATAAAATTGGCTTACAGAGAGAATTTTTTTATATTAATACAGAGGAAAATGTTAGACATTTATTTAATATTAAGTAATCTATTATGGAAGACAGATCTTCCTCAATGAGAACACTAACATACAGTAGCCAGCATCCAATCTTGTCAGCAATGTTACACATAGAACTAGTGTGGGTGGATCCCCTGCAAAATCTTTTAATAGAATTTTGTCTCTTCCTTCTGTGAATAGATCTGCAATTAATTCAACAGAATCTTCCACCTGGGAAAATATAATTCCAGTAAAAGCTGAGAGAACTAGGCATTTAACCACAAATGTCTGAAGGACCAGGATGACTTCATGGCATTTCCTGCACTGGACAGGAAACATTTAAGATACCAATTGTGAGCTCTCCCGTGAGTTATTTTTCTACTTAATGAAATCCATCTATCAACCTGTAATACATGAATATCTGACTGCAGGATTTGGATATAAATCTGTATTACTCTCACTAAAATCAAATGCAAACATAAAAATAGTATTTGAAAAGCAAGCTTAAGTATCATACCTGGCTTTTATTGGGAAGTTCTGAGCTATGTCTTTCATTACCTTTAAGGCATCATAAACAGGGGTAGACATAATTTGAGCAGCTGCTTGAAAACTAAGATCTAGAAGAAAAGAAAAAAAAAAAACCATTGGAAATAGCACATTTAATCATGGTGCCTATAGTTAGGAAACTGTTCCATATACACACTCTCACTATTAATAATGTTTATGTTTCAGTTATACATTGTAGAAGATTACGAAGTGACATTACTAAGGTCAAAAACATGTGGACTTTAAAGTTGGAAATACCAAATTTAGGCTTTTCTACAGTGTGCTACTTGGTCATCTTGAGCATACACATTGCACATGTAATTTATAATTTTACAAATGCACAATAAAAACAACCAGACAAGTCATCATGTGGTATTATGCCAGTAGTACAAGGGTATCATGCTTGAACACAGGTATACACCACCCCACAGACACCCAAACTGCAGTAAAGAATAAGATCATTCTACCTCCAGGACTTCACAAGATTGTCAGAGAACAGATATATTAAATGTAGAAGGTTGCATTGAGTATGTGAGGTGTCCAACGTCCAAAAATTAGCAGCCATTTCACAGGAAGAGAAAAATGGAGACTCATGAAAGAAAGGCAAATCTCCTGTCAAATTTCAGTTCTCTTAAACGTCTAGCACAATTTTTAAAGGGATCTCATTTTTCTCTATATATGCTTTTTCTCCAAACAAAGCAAATTTTAATATAGCAGAACACTTTATCATTCATTTGCCTATCCACTGAAAAAACAACAATGGAATTCAATTAGTCTTCTCTGGTGTCTCACCTGGGTGTGACAAATCCTGGCACATGAGATTGGGGAAAATCCGGTTTTGGTACCAATAAGGTAAAGCAATAATATACGAGGTGATTCCATGTACTTTGCATACAGTCTGCCTAACTACCTCAGAACAATGATGCTTTTTCCTCATAATCTGCTAGTTAAGACATCTGAGCAGAAAATGAAGGCCTCAAGCTTTTTGAGGGAAGCTGACACCACATAATGTAACATTAAGTCTTACAGAAAGTAATAAAGTGGTGGTCAGAAAGTCATAGAGGATGCTGCCAAATAGAACTTCGCACAAACTTTTTGAAGCAATTAGGAATTAACCCCCCCAAAAATAGCTGAAGTGAACAACACACATTCCCAGTCTAGCCTGATAAGATATATCTTGTCTAGAAAAAAAAGGCGAGTTTGAGAGGTGGAATGTGAACTTGGTATTTCTTAATACTTTTAACAAAAAGTATGAAGAGATCACTGTTTTCAAAAATAACATTGCAGATCCCTTTTGACAGCTACATAAGCTGGAATCAGGTGAAGCAATAACCAGCTGCTGCTGTTAGTACAGATAGTAACACCTTAGGTGCACTTAGGACATAGACTTAAGATCCTTTGTAAAGTGTTAATCATTTCCATTTTGTGCTGAACAGGTAGAGTATGAATATTCAAATTCCACTGAGGTGGAGTGACATGTCTTTTTACCTTCTCGGTTATCTCTGGACAGGGACTATTACTTACAGACTTCCCCTTGTGGTACCCTAACAAAGCTGAGAGCACAGTGTAGGGCACCTTGAGGAAAAGATGATCCTTAGCTTACAGCAGATCTCAAAGTATGCTTTGAAAGCTAATGAAGCACTAGAGATCAAGAGAGTGTTCACACAGAAAAAAAGAATTAGTTATTAAAGGGAATACCACATTGGTACTCCGTGCATCCTTTTTCATTATGAATAGTAAACCTAATTACTTACCTAAAACTTCTTGAAAGACAACTCTTGAATGGTGTTTAGGGTCATTTATAAATAGAAGTATGCCCTGTAGCTGAAGGATTTTTTGTTTAATTTAGTTGAATTTTTACTTGGAAGCTAATTAAAGAAAATCAGAGTAGCTGAGCCATTGACACGGCCATAATAATTTGTCATTAAGTATTAGGATGAGAGGTAATGGTAGCAAGGTGAAACACAGGAAGTTCCACCTCAACGTAAGGAAAAACTTCTTCCCTGTGAGGGTGACAGAGCCTGGAACAAGCTGCCCAGAGAGGTTGTGAAGTCTCCTTCTCTGGAGACCCATCTGGATCTGTTCCTGTGTGGCCTGCCCTGGCTGTTCCTGCACTGGCAGGGGGGTTGGACTCAATGATCTCTAGAGGTCCCTTCCAACCCCTGCCATTCTATGATTAACTACAGAAAGCATCCAGTTATGTAAGGAGTTAGAACATCAAAACAACTGCACCATCAAAAGGGAAGGCTGAAGACATCTGACATGACGAGGCTGTGAATGTACTTATCACAAGCCAGTACCATTCTTGCTGATGCTCAACAAAAAGCATCTTACCACTTGACTACTTTCAGCAGTGTATGGACTAGGTGCTTGTTGAGCAGCACCAATTTCATTTTTTATTTATACAGCCATGACACCACAGAAAAGACCACCCCTGAGCAAAGACCACACAGGCTTTTGAAGGTAGACACTAAAGAGATCAAAGTTTCACAGCTGATGCTTCTTTAGCATGAACAGAGTGGTACTCGATCATGTAAAAAAAAATAAAAATAAAAATAAAATTCTTTATTTGCACAGCAGATTTCTCAGGAGAGCCGACATGCAATGTTTTCCAAATTTTTTTTTCAATTTTGGACTGAGATAAAGCCTGCAGCTCAAGGGGGGTTTATTGTTAAAAGACTGCAAGTAAACTACAGTTCTCTCACATAACTTGTTTCAGACTGGCTACTGCTAGCAAGCTCCACAACAGTCAGCACCTCAAAAAGAAACTGAAGTTCAGATGATTGCTCGATTTCCTTCACTGCATTAGCATAAAAGCATATCAGTTTTCATCAGGTTGTCCTTTAAAACTGAAGAATGTACCAGACAAAAACTTAGTTGCCTCTACTTAAGCGTCATGACATTTCAGGGACCTATTTTATAGTGATTTATAGTTCCATTCAAGCTATTGAATGTCCTGCAGGTCATCAGTGCAGCAGCTGTTTAGAAATCAACTTCTACATATTTGTTCTCCTTTTCCACAGAAAAGTTTTCGAAAGCATATTCTTCCATTTGATGTATATTTAAAAAAATGATCAATGTGAACTCCAGGACACCAATAGAAGTTAGAATTTATTCATTAGAACGAACAAGCTGTCTTAAGCTGCATTTCGTCCCAACTCAACTGCCATGTTAAAGTGGTATTTTTTGCTTGACCTCTCAAAAAAAAATCTGAAACTAAATTTAACATCTGATATAACACATCAGGCTGAAAACTGGGCAAAATAATTTCTGTCTTTAAATCAGTAAAGCCAATTATGATTCTCCATCTTATAAAATTACTTCAATGCTCCTTTAATTCCTAGCATATAATACTAGGACAAGATACCAACACATTCTTTTTAAATATTTGATATTTTATGAAACCATGTCTCTTTTTAAGACAAGCTTTTTCCATAATGTTGATACATCAACATAATGAAGAAAAATTAGAGTACTGTGTTAATTCAGAAGAGTGCAATACATACCCTGTAGCTCCCAAGCCTTCAGTGGTTCCATGTTGTTAGCAGTTTCAATTAGATGTTTTCTAAACTCTTTCAGATTATTTTTCAGATCAGGATGCATCTGTCTACAATAAAACATTAAAAAAAAAAAAAAAAAGAAACAAAATCAATGACATCCATCAATGTCTGCTTTTTTCCCCACAGTACTTCTCACAGCTAATATGGTATCTTTAGAGTAACAAGCAAGAATAAAAATTTTAATTCATTCTTCATTTTGAAAACCAACATTTTGATTCTCATTATCCGAAACTGGAATTAGCAGCAACAATTTACTGTAGATATAAACATAAACACATCGTGTTCTAAGTTTTTGTGAATGCTGCCTGGAAGGAATTTTTTTACTTTAAAAACAGTTTGCAGTAATTATTACTGTATTCTAAGAGAATACAAAAATTAAAAGCAATACATTGAAATGAAGGGAATGAACAACTGTTGCATCTTTACAGTCACAAGATATACACACACACAGAAAAAAAAAAAAAAATCAGGATTTTCACCAGTGGCAATTGAAGTAATTTCCAACATAAATCTCACCTCTTCTATAAAAAAAAAAAAATTGGTTCAGGTTTCAGAAACAAATGCAGAAGCTTAGTTATGTCAACTCACTTCAATTTGCCAAAGAGAAATCCTTGTACATCACTTTCTTCCTCCTCCTCCTCCTCATCTTCTTTTGTCTCATTTGCTCCTGAACACATAATACATGTAGACAATATAAACAAAGTTACTGATGTATTAAGTTCTTATGAATTATAAAACAGTTAACAGATGCATACAATTAGAAAGTTGTCATTCTCAGATGTAATTCCAATTAGAGTTATAGTTATGCATTCACACTTTGGCATCAGAATTAATCCCTTCATAGCACTTAACAATATTCAAATTAATTTGTAAATATAATTCATCCAATGGTTACATTTTTATGCAAAAATGAAATTGATATGTTTAAATACTTCCCAAAACAGCTATTTCTGAGTTTGATAAAGTGGTAAGGTATAATTCTTATTCAGCCAACTACTACCAAATTTATGCTTTAAATGCATGATGATTTTAAAGTGCTTGAATGTCCAGCTAGTATTTGATGTAGGTCAGAGATCAGTTTCTTTCCCTTAGAAGAATGGAACTATTTTTTGATGTGACTCAAAGGCTGTTAAACCTTAGTCTTACCAAGGAGACTTAACTAACTTTCTATCTTGTAAACATCCATGAAAAGTAATTTCTGTGTCAGAATGCTATAAGCTATCACTTTCTGTGGTAAATGTCTCATTTCAACATGTAGTAACATACACTGATGCCAAATTCTATGATACAGTACATTTTTCCTACAGAAGATTGTGAAAGTATTTCCACATAAATCGAGAAAAATCCCTCACCCTTGAAACACTAATGTGCAGATACTGTAGTAATTAGCATATTAGAGATGTCAATAAAGTAATCAAAGAACAAAGGTTAAACAATCTGATTGAAAGGCAGCAGAATGGGCTATGTTCCGAAGAGCCACAGAAAACAACAAGAGCTTAGGTAATGAGTTATAACCTAAGCACAGCAGTTTACAGATGCTCACATGTATTTTTCAAGTCTTAGTTTCTAGAGCTTGAAACTTACTTCTGTAAAAAGAAATCAAGTAAGACCTTAAAAACATTACTGACTTTACAACTGAAGAGTATAAGACATTTCAGTAGTATCTCCAATAAGATATTCTAACAGGAAAAAAAACCCAACACATACCTTTAACCTGCGTGTCATCTACTGCTTTATATTCTGTGCTCTTTATTGCAAGCTCTACACCATATCCAGACAAATACATTTTTCTGGAACTTGGTTTCTGTTTGATGATATTAACAGAACAAAAACTGTAAATTAAAAAAATGTATTTATGGGAGTTTAACAATATCTAATACTGTAACTTTAAAATGTTATGACAGTCATAACTTAAATTCACCCTTCAATTTGTGATTCAAAGTGCCAAAAGCCATACCAAAGTAGTATAATATACTATTATCAGGAGGAACATAATATTAGAAGGAGGACTATAACAGTTAGAGCTGGTAGCATCCAATACAATTATTGAGGCCTTACAATTAACATTTTAAACTGTTATTCATTACTTCATAATTTTGCCAGACATTCAGTATGTTAGGAGGAAATTCTCTATTTCAGCATCATACTGCTGCTTTAAAAAAAAAAGTTTTGATGAAAGAATTAATCACTTTCTGCAAGGAGGACTAAGAAAATGCATTAAATTATCACTGCTAAAAAAGTTGCTGCTTTTTAAAAAGAAACAAGTATTTCTAATTTTGGAGTGGAAGTTTGACATTCAATACTGTAATTACTCAAAGCATACTTATTACTGAACATGTGACCTAATTTGCCAAAAATATATAAAAATCCCATTGCAAAATGCACGAAAATCCCATTTCCAAGAAGCAATTTTCACATACGCAGCAGCAATTTCTTTAAAGCTTTTCAAATTAACCTTGCAATTTTTAACAATCATTCTTTATTGGGAATCCTGCAGCCCACAGGTGGAAGCCCAGCAGCGCTGGGATTTTTCTCTGTTGGTCCTCTAAGAAAATTTCAGTGCAAAGAGACCGCCAGACTCTTTTAAGCAGTCTCGGAGATGCTGGCAAAAAATTATGACAGTGGAAAGACTGTACCTCTTCTGCTCTGAAGACTCCCCCTTCTGGTATTTAATGTAAAAAAGGAGGGAGAACCTGTTTCAGGGGGAACCAGAGAATAAAAACGGAGGTTGAGAGGAAGGAAGAAAAGGGAAGAGCAGTCTGAAGAGAGAAAAAGTGCAGGAAAGAAGACAACATGCATTTGAGGGGCCCACGGTGCATAAACCAGTCAGAGTAAGGAGACTGTAGGTATTTATTTAAAATTAAAGTGCATAAAAGAACAAAGTTCAGTAAAAACTCTACCCCAGAAAACTTAGAATTTAAAACTAGTTTCCTCAAACTCTATTTCATTACCGTGAGCAAATAACACAAAGTCGTCTGCAAACTATGGATCTCATCTCCCCAAAATGCCTGGTCTACCTAAACCACAGCAACCTTTCACTCCATCAGGTTATTCTTATATTAGCCGCACTATTTAAGAGCTGTACTTTGAATATAAATTACAAAAAGCTTCCAATAATCAAAACTGGGGGCACTATAGATCCATGTACTCGTATTTGCCTTGTTTTGTTTCAGGGAAAAGAGTAAGTTAGGAAGAGCATTCAGAAACATTACATTTAAAAATACTGACACTGTGGAGTGCATGCATTGAAAAATTGGTCAGTGATGTTGATTGCGATAGCCCACACTCCTGTACTACTATGAATATGAGGTTATACCAAGAATATATAAAATTTTGTGTGATTAATTATTTTTCAGCTTGATTTCCTATTCTACTTCCCATTTCTCTAATTCTTTTTACTAATACGTTCAGTCTGCTGCACCAGGATTCACCCAAGGTCTTCGTACAATGTACAAAACCCAGGCATATATGCAAAAATGAGACTTTTCAAGATGAGTCAATGATGTAAACAGTGTTTGCATGCAGGCTTAAATAATATTATCATGTGTTCTCAGATTCAAAGTTTGTATTAGGTGAATCACTTCACCTAGAAAGTTTTCAGATTAGAATATACATTGCACGTGATTTAGGAAAAAGCAAGAATATGTAGAAAATGTTTTGTCAAAAAGAAAGCAAAATAAAGACAGAATAGAAACAGTTGACTGCATCAATGTGAATTTACATTGCATACCTGAACATAGTGCCGGAGAACATAAACAATCTCCTCTCTTTGCGCCTTCTCAGATAAAATCTTGTGGAATTTGACAAAGTCTCTCGTACCCATTTCTGCATAAAGAACAACCACTGGTCCATCCTCTTTGAGAGTTGGGAATTTATGATCTCCCTTAAAAAGATATGGCCTGGGTCTGGTTTTAAAAACAAACAATTGTGGCATTATATATTCAGAATAGAAATTAAAACAGTGGTGGTTTTTCTACATCATGATGGAAAATCCTAGTGAGGGCTTACACGCGAGAAGTATACAAACCATGTTACAATGATCACAAAATAATCACGATTGCTCACAAACCAACTTACAACTCCAAATTTGCAAACTGAAGTCTATGAAGCTGAAAAATCAACATCAGTTATAAAAATCTTAAATTTTATCAAATCACAGCACAAATTGCAAATGGCAAGTATAGCTTATTGAGATTTTGTACAACAACCCATTAGCCTGAAGCTTTTAATTTAAATGATCTATTAAATCTAGTAGAGATGTACAGATCTATCAGGGAGTAACAGAGGGATATTCAGTGAAGTTTGAGAAAGCTGCTAACACTCATGGAAACTAACTGGGGTTATACATTAACACCATCACACAAAATTTATTTAATTTTGCAGATTTTGTCTGATTACCTACCCTCCTCACTGAAAGCCACGTCTAGGAAAGTTACTTTTTCTACACATGCAAAGATTTCTTAGATGACTTGCAAATATTTTTTGGGATAGCAATGATGTAAAAGTAACAGGGGATGAAGTAATATACTTGAGGTACTAATTATTGACGAGTACACTTGTTTTTCAAAATTGCCCTCACACAGTCACACTTGAAAGACCAGTAAACTGCCTCCAAATCTCCCCAAGACAAGTTCAGAAACTCTTAAGCCAGTGTGCACAACAGAACTGTGTGTAATACATGCCCATGGAAAAGTCATACTGTTAAGGTGTGAGCAGAACACCACATGCTACAGTTTCTGTGATGCAAAGATGAGGAATATCTTCAGTGTAAAATCAGAGTAATTTACACTGCAAAGGACCTTTGGAGGTCATCTGTTTCAAACTGTCAAGCAAAGCAGGGCCAATTTGTATCAGGTTACTGAGGACCTTCACATTAACATCCTATATAAGCTTGGTAAGTATGCAAAGACCACACTTCTAAGGTATAGTCAAAAGGAGGGGCCTGGTTTCAAAATCAATTGAAATGCACGCAGCCGTGCGCCACAGAAACATCAGGCAGGCCTTCCCATGGTCATCACAAGACAAGACAAAGCAGGCGTCATCGGGGAGTCTGAAACAACTCTTGAATGAGTAAACTCTCTTCAAGAGCAGCTCCAGGATTTGCCCCAGTGAAAGCATACCTATAAGATTTGACTTGTGCAACTTCCTTCTCATATCCTGACCAGTAAGAATTGCCACAGTCACTTACAGAGAGTTGAAAACCAAAATTAAGGGACCTTTTCTTTTCTTAACTAGTCAACTAGGTATAGCAGAAGAATGACTCTTGTTCTCAAAAGGTGCATACCAAGTGCTGCAATGACTTTCCTGAACACTGACAATCTCAAAGGCAGTTTTTTATACTATAACGAACATGCTTCACTAAAAAATGAAGCGCTGTAGTAACACAGCATAGGGCTACCATAATGACCTTGGATTGGAGAATTAAAACATTCAGCCCTTGTAAATCCAAGATAAGACTCCATTCTCTGTTTCTCATTGACACTGAATAGTAGTCAGAAGGAATTGATACTCTTACAGCTGAAAGATAATTAACTTTCTGCATAAGAGATTCTCATGAGAAGGCTGCCTGAAAAGGAGGAAACAGCAGTTGGACAGACAAAAAAGAAAAGGATTAAAATAAACCAAACACAGGGATCTGGAGTTCAGCTCTTGCTAACCAGTTACTAGGGTAGTACAGGCAATTACATACTTGCCTAGAGAGTTGCCAAGATGGGATGCAGAAGGAATGTGATGGATAGAAGACAGTAGACATGCATACTGACAAACCTTCCAAGGCATTGATTGTTTTGAGCAAAATGTTACTCACATCATTGCTTCTGCTCTTGGCAGCAATAGCCCCAGAAATTTTAGTGCTGTGTTTTGGACAGTTAGCAAGATAAGCAATCCCAACCACTTAACCACTGAAGATCTTCCCTTGACAAATCCTGA
Source organism: Chloroceryle inda (assembly GCA_027560095.1). Lineage (NCBI taxonomy): Eukaryota > Metazoa > Chordata > Aves > Coraciiformes > Cerylidae > Chloroceryle > Chloroceryle inda. The sequence goes on along the minus strand of JANHFY010026399.1, from coordinate 11,818 downwards.
GCCCTTGAGCAGTCCCCTGCACCTCCACTCAAAATACTTCCAGTAAGAGCCATGCAGTCACTTGCAACACGGCTGAAAGCACAACAGACCCAAGTCACGGTAGCTGCTGCATAAACAACTGGATGAAGCAAAACCCTGCTCTTGACATGCATGACAGACGATTTGTTCACTATAGAGACAAGAAAAGGTGGACAGCCCTATCTGTAACACCTAGGCTAAACACCTTCAGCTCAAGTGAAATACATCTGCTACCCAGGGACGACAGGAAATAATAGAGGAAAAAACTACCTAAAGATGAACATATTTTTCTTAAAGTCTAGCTCCAGGAACTGTAAATATTTGAGTGATGCAACTACTTTTGGAGCAGAGAGAAGGACAATAATTTTATCAGGATTTTGTTCCTGTAGCTCTGAAGGTTGTAGTGTGACTGGTGCACCCAAAACTATCCAAAACACAAGAAAAATTTAATAGAAAACTTCATTTCTGTTGTGAGTTCTTAAAGTTAATTGTTTCTAAAAGTATAACCCTTTCAATTCTGATACTTCAAGATTCTGTTGTTTAGTATGGTGACTTTCCAGAACCTTGTCAATTTGAGGACCATATTTCCAGAAAGGAGAATGTGCTGAATCCAGTTAACTGCTTTAGAAGAAGAATACATTCAGACATTGTGACAAAATATTAAAAGTCTCACGATGCTTTAACATCAGAAGAACACATAATTTTAAAAGCCAAAATATAGTACAAATATTTTATGTAAGAAAGTAAGAGACATTTGTTAGACAGAGTGTAATAGTTAAAAAATAGGAGATTGCAAACTAGACAGTGTTTTGTGCAAAAATCTTACTTATTGAAAAAAAAAAAGACAATGATCACACATCTAGCATCAGAGGCAATCATCCACAAAGAGACAATTGCATAGGTTTTCAGGGTTTTTTTTTTATATATCTATTTTTGATAGAAAGCAAAATCCAATAAACACGGCCTACGAAATCATCTTTCAGTTCTACATATATCCATGAAGCCACTGAGGGTACAGACACTGATGTACGTTATGGTGACCTTGACCATTGCAGGAAAAAATCTCAAAGAACACTATGTTACATACTGGTCTTGAAAGACCAGATATTTTTTTTTTTAGATATTATACATTTTGCTTTCATTACTTTATTATTTGATACTTTGATAGGTTCTACACTTTATTTGATAGGTTCTACATTTTATTTCACAGCCCACATTCATTCTGGTCTGACGTGACTTTCCACAGAATAAAGCCTGCAGAAAAGCTTGACAGGTGCAAAGTCTAGCCCAAGGGGAGGAAACGTTATGCCATCTGAGGTAGACTCCTCTTCCACTCCTTTGCCAAGCCCTTACAATCCAGAAAACCTTAACTGCAGCAGCAATGACTACACAGAAAGGTCTGTCAGGAAAGTACTGTCTCAGGTGCCTTAAATGTCAAGTTTGTATAGAAATTACACTGAAACTTGACTATGCCATACCAAAAAAAAAACAACCCAAAACCACAACAAACAAACAAAAAAACAACCAACCAAACAAACAAAAAACCAAAACAAAACAACAAAGTTATCCATGTGGTTAGAGGAGCAAATCTCTGTGATTTTATTTTAAAATCCTACTTTCATTCGCAAGTAATGATTTTTTCTAACATAAACATTTGAATTATTTGAAAACCAGAAATCTTTTCATTAAATAATATGTACTTTAAATGGGTATGTCTTTAAATACACAGTTAACAGAGATTTATGGGCTTGGCATTATCAAGTAGAAGATAAAATTTCAAAATGCTATTAGTATATATGCAATAATACATTTTCCTCTTTAGTCATCTGTTTTTCCTCTTAAAACAGCTCATCACATTTACCTCTTAGTAGCCTTCTTCAGCAGCTTTTTTATTTCATTAGTCTTACAGGTGTGCTTCTCATGGATAACCACAAATGCACTGCAGCCTTCTGGTGGAGGTTCATCAGCTGCAATCTAATATTTCAACAATTATACTCAACCAGAATGATCTGATTGCACTTCAACTTAAACTCACATCCCTTTGATTAAAATAACTCAACTGCTGCCATAGAATTGTGTTTCTCATTAAGCCCATTCAAAATTTGGCACGTGAAAAAAGTAATGGAAATATTAGAAGATTAAGACCATATAACCTTTGCAAGATGTAGCCTGTCAAATACAGTCACGATCCAGAAAATATAAGTGCGCTTACATTCTGTAAGGACAGGGCTGAGAAATCTCCTCCACAAGCTGAAATCACAGCCTTTAAGACATTTTGAATTTTAGTTGCTATCAGCAATCATCTTAATGTGCAAAGATTTGACTGCCAGCCAACAAATCCCAAACAATTAATGTCAAGTTTTGGTTCTCTCTCATTCCCAGTCCCACACCTGTTTTGTTGGGTTTGTTTTAAGCTCTATTCAGCTATTCCCATGTGAATTGGGAATCACATGGGTGCAAGTCAAAGACTCTGGATTTACAAGCTGAAAGATACAGGAAATTTCCTACACTGGGAATGTCTCAATTATTTAATGCAATAAAAAAAGTAAATCACAACATGAGTTTTAAAAATTACAAATTCCAAAAATTCCACCCTAAAAATAATTCAATCCATACAATTAAACAAATATTTGCTCCTGTCAGTATAACCAGCTTACAAAGCATCACCTTTATAAATGGAATATATTTGATTCCAAACAATGTCCGCATAAATGTATAACAGATGTTCTTTACTCTGCATCCAAAAAAATCATGTACCAAATAAACAGAATACAGTCACCTGCTGAAACATCTGAACAGTTGGTGAATACGCCCGTATGGAAAGTGCAAACTTCAACAGGTTGATTTGCAAATTGGATAAAAATTGTCCTGCTTTCTTCAAGATTAAATTGTAATAGGAATGCTCTGAATCTGTTGGGGAAAAAAAAAAATTTTTAGTCTTTAGCCATAAATAATGTGGCATCATGTGGCACCTGTGCTAGATAATGGGCAAATATTATGTCGGCACTGCTTGGCAGTTCATAACTCTTGAATTCTGTCCACAGATAATTGTTTCCTTTACTAGAAATGCTAAAGGCCTAATGCAACATAAATACAATAAAAAGTGGGCACACTACTATAAATAATTTTCAGCAATGTAAAAATCCACTCAAGGCAAGAATGCCTCTACGTAGATATGGAAAATCTGGAATAGAGATTATTAATTTATTTCTATTTGTCAAGCTTAGGTTAGCCTTTTAATACAAATTTTGAAGATTTACTTTCAATGATCATTATTTCACAAATTATTTCCTGAAATTTACTGTTTGAACACTCTAAGCAGGCAACTTACATAAATCTTTGGGATACTCTCACATATCCTATTTCTTCCTTTAAGATACATGCTGAGAGTATGAGAATGGATGCAACATGTGAAGTGGCTTTCCCCTTCCCTGCACATCTCACCTTCTCAAGTCCAAAATTAGTACTTCAAGTAAGAAAGAAAGTGGATTATGTCTGATGTCTGGGAATGACAGAAGTAATAATAAAGAACATTGGTTGGAATGAATAAACCCTCATCTCTTCTTCTAGAGGCATATTCAAGTGAATATTCTCATTCTGTCCTTGGATTGTGAGGCAAAGAATACTAATTGGAAAGAGGTTATAATGCTGTTTTATCAAGTTGTGAAAAAGACCTCTATGTGTTTAAGGAAATATCATGGTTTAACCCCAACTGGCAACCAAGCACCACATAGCTGCTGGCCCACTCCATCACCAGTGGGCTGGGGAGGAGAATCAGAGAAGCAGTAAAACTCATGGATTGACATAAGAAGTTGTTGATTTTTGTTATTAATAATAATAATGTTAATAATGATGATGGAGTATTAATGTAAGAAAAGGAATATAACAAAAAGAGGGAGAAATAAAACCCAAGACAGACAAGTGATGCAAAATGCAACTGCTCACCAGTCACTGACCAATGCCCAGGCAGTCCTTGAGCAGTGACCTGCCCACCCTCAAGCCAAGTCTCCCAGGTTTTTATACTGAACATGACATCCTGTGGTATGGAATATCCCTATGGATAGGTCAGCTCAGCTGTCCTGGCTGTGCTCCCTTGCAACTTCTTATGCACCCCCATGCTGGCAGAGCACAGAAAATTGAAAAGTCCTTAACTTGGGATAAGCACTACTTAGCAACACCTAAAACATCAGTGTGTTAGCAACATTATTCTCATACTAAATCCAGAGCACAGCACTGCACCAGCTACTAGGAAGAAAGCTGATTATCCCAGCTGAAAGCAGGACAGGAATAATGATAGTCTTGAACGCAAGCAAATTAGTCAAAGAACCAAAGCCATGTCCATACCAAGCATCAGGCCTTCCCTGTTCCAGGGGTTGCTCTTCCAAAGGAGAAACTGCTGAAACACACACGAAGCAGTCCAGAATTGCCAATTTATGCTCCGTTCCATCCCCCCACCTCACCCCCAATCTATGTAGTCAGCACGTGTGTTACCTACATTGAGGGATACTGCCTGGAAACTGCAGTGATTCAAGATCTTTTTCACATGTACTTAAAATACTCTTCTATAAAGGTGAAAATCTGCAGCAAAGGGAAAGTGAGCTGTGGGGAAGAACCATTCTAGCTGTCCAGATTGAATTTATCTGTGTTCTTAGGTCAACACTGTATTTTAAAGGTGTTCTTGCTGTGGAAGGGGAATGGTTGTCCCAGTAGGAAATGCCTTTAGGGGTCCACAGTGGAACCACATTTTTATGTAGTGTGAAAATCATCTCCTGTGATTTTAACTGCCAGATTTTACATGCCTCGGCTGCAGCAGATCTCAGAAGTACATGTATCATATGATGAGAGCAACAATCAAAATATTATTCCTTCACCATGGCCTAAGTTCCAGCAAAACATTAGACCAAATACAACAGCCCTGCAGGCCTAGTTTTGGAAATATCCACTAACCACTCCCAGCAATTCTGTAAACAACTTCCTAACTAAGTATTTCCCAGCCTCTCACTTCGCTCTTTTACAGCCCTTAACCCTCTTTTGTTCTTAAAGCCTCTAGAGTCTACTCCCTGCCTTTGCCTCCTTCTTAAAACTCATTATTTAGAAAGGATGAGTTTGCTGTAACTCACTGGGAAAAAAATAAATAAGGTTACAAAAGTGTATGGTCTGCATTTCCAGAAAACTGCCTTCCCATAGGTTGCGTGTGATCATTACTGTCTAACATGAAATTCCATGGACAAAACCAATCCATCTTTTCTATGTTTTCTAAACCTACACATAGCCCTGGCAGCAGTCAAATGAGATAAATTGGGCTTCACATGTTCCAAGCAGTGAATGAAAAAATTTGAAAGTGGCTGTCCTGGTTTGAGTGAGAATAGAACTAATTCTGTTTGGTGATTTTACTTTTCAGTTCATTCTCTTCTAACTGCGCTGTCTGAAGTCAGCAGCCTGTTTTCACAGGCAGCGTCTGCTGCTGGCAGTGATAACACTCCACATTTACAGTTAATAGCAAGGACTGGTGTGCAGACCAAGGCCACTGCTGGATCTTGTGAGCCACGCTGGGGGTGCAGAAAGTAAACATCACATCTGTGGGGAGGAGTGGACAGGGCAGGCGAGTCCAAACTGACCAACAAGGTATTCCAACTCATACACATCATTTTCGGTGTAGAGCTGAGGGATCTGGAGGGTCCCTCAGCTGAGCTCTGCTCAGCCGTTCTGGCTTCTTAAATGGCCGGCAACTGAGGAGGGCTCAGTCTGTCCTGCATTTAGTCCTGGTCTGTGTGTCCCTGAATCTGGTACCAGAATCCAGCTCCTGAACACAGCCCCCATCTCCTGCTGGGCCCAGTCTGGGACTCTCCCCGTGCCTGCTCCACAGCATCAGTGGTGACCGTAACATAATTACCATGGCGGGGCTTGGGTTCAATACTGGTTTTGTACATAGTTGTATGTATTCCACTTTTAATAGCGTTTTCATTCAAGCTGTTCTAGTTCCCTTTTCTAATCATACAGTCTCTCTCCCTTATTCCCTTTCTCTTCCCCTCTGAGGAGGGAAGGGGGTTAACAGAGAGCATCTGTTACAGGTGTAGCAGGCCATCCTGACCCTAGACCATGTCAGTGGCAAATACTTCCAGACTGAAGCACCTTACCAGTAACTTTGTTTTCAAATTTTCTTCAAATCATCACCACAAAAATAAAAATTTGATCTGAAATATCTGCCTCTCCACTCAACCCCAAATAACATCCTGTTGAACACAATGAAGAGTTACTAAATATGTAATTCTGGAAATACCTCCTCAAGAAAACATTTTTACCACAAGTCTTTACATTCTTTGGCTTGCAAATTGCAGCTGTGCTTTCACTGCTGTATGTAAAGCAGCTTACATTTTTGTTCTGGAAGGTGGTTAAGACAATGATGATTTTAGTAAGTTAAAGAGAAAAAAGAAAATTTGCTACGTGCCTTCAAAAATGCTTGTACAACATATTGACAAGGCTACATTTGTCAAATCATTCATCCATTCCTACCTCTTCAACTCATATGAACACCGCTGGCTTCAAAGTACAACTGTAATTCAAACTACACATCAAGTGCCATATGATCCACCTAATGCAAAACCTTATTTTTTTTTAAGTTTATTACATACAGAATCATGGTTGAAGTTTTGCAAATTATTTTCACATATTTGCTCCCTGAAACTTAATAACTACTCGCCCTCCAGGCACATCTTAACACTGCACTCTGAGTCAAAGACATAATAAATTTCTTAGGACGTCAAAGGGAACCATGGAGAAGCAGACGTTTTGGTTATAAAATACTGCGCGACAGCAAATTACCACTAAATAAATTAACAGGGTTGATTTAAAAATAAATAAATGACACAGTATTAATAGGATACAGCTCCAGATTGCAGTCATCTGAACACCTGTATGAGCTACGTACCTGTAAACTTCTGTTCTAGCCAAGAGAGATAGGGCCTAACAGCCAACAAAACCTGAAAAGCGATTTAACTCACTCTAAAGATGCCTAAATTTGTCAGCTGAATAGCTCTCTCAACTCCTGTAGCCACATTGATTAGACTGGCTACTACTAGAACCAGGGTGATAGCTAAGCAGACAATGGTTACTACCCACAGTCTCCAGCTGTATCTCAGATCACAGGGAGGTTAAAAATAATTAACCCATTATCAAGACGGTCACAAAAGGAAAGGACTGTTTCACAGCACCTCAGATCCCATGGACACGCAGCACAAAATAAATCTGACTATATGCTGCTGGCCCACAGGGGAATTCAAAGTAATGACGAACAGGAGGTAGGGAGAGTAAACATAAAGGACATAATTAGTCAGAAGAGGACAGGGGGATGGGATCAATATTTTGAAGGATGGGAGTATGGGGATTGTTCCAACTGCACAGAGGTGTGTATCTGGACCTACAGGCTAGCTAGGGCATTAGAGATCCCAGGTAACAGCAGTTCAAGCTGTCACTGGCCAGCTGAATCCCTGTAACATTCAAACAAGATGCCAGTAGAGGGGGAATGCTTTATTTTATTGCATGACTGTTATAGAAATGCCATGCTTGTGAAACTGATTCCTCTTGAATCTTTAAGGCTGATATGTATGTAAAAAATACTTACCTAATTTAGTTGTGAATAATGTGTAGTCTGCTTACAACATATAATTTGCATGATTGTTGTTTATATGTAATATACTGATACATTTTTTTTCAGATAAAATAGTTTCCCTATCAATATGTTAGTGTGGTTTGGTTGGTTTTTTTTTTATAAAATATATGTTTCAGAGGCTGATGAAAATTCAGTATTTAAACAGAACCACTTGAGAAGACAGTAAACACTCAAGTTAAAATTAGTCAGCAGGAAACTAGCTACTTACCTTCACTCTGTGCTCCTAAATTAACCTTTAGAGATATAAAAGCAGCAGCAAGTTTAAAGAGCAATCTTCCATGTTTTGTAACTGTGCTGTTTTTGCTAAGAAATTTTTGCAGCTTTCATTTCTTTATAACATACATGCAGCCCAAAATAACATTCCCTGCATTCCAAATCTTCCTCAAGCCTAGCAGTATGTTGCATGTAAAGTGGACATGCACAATACTGTCTGTGCTACCTGAAGACCTCGATTTAATACACTGCATTCCATCATGAACTTTCTGATGTTTTCCATAATGTAGAATCTCAGTGATGCACAAATTGATTTGAGTTCATATTAAATAAAATGTTAAAACAACCAAATACATTACACTAAATGCTTTACCAAATTCCACATACATTGCTCCTACCAAATCCATTAAATTGCTACATATACCATAGCTGAACAGACCACGCTAGACCTAATTTGCTAAAGCTGGAGATTTCAAATGAGCAAGTTAACAACAGATTTTTATTTGGGTATTCTAAATTTAAAATAACAAGTTTTAAGAATTCATAAGCAATGGATTGGAAATCATCCAAGGGCTGATTTAAAAGGAAAAAAAACCAAACCAAACCAAAAAAACAACCCTGAAAAAATCAAACAAGAAAAAACATAAAGAAACAAGTACAATATTTGATTTTTTCAAGTTGCTTCATGACTCTTCTGAAATACTCAACAGCAGGTTGAAATACAAATCTATCATCCAAGCCTCCTATATACCTATTTTTTTCTGCTTCAAATCTATTAATTCTTTAGCTTCTTTGAAAATGCTTCTATTTAAAACTAATGTTTTTATTTTCCCAGTTATCCATCTTACCTACTCTTGCCTCAATAAACACTACCAGCAGCTGGCCACAGGTCAAATTCTGCACCTACTTTCATGTCCCATGCCCTCATACCCTTACACAGAATGGCTCTGAGCATCATTCACCACCCAGACTCACTGTTCTCAGTGATTCTTTCTGGTTTTGTGTACGTTTCTGACCTCAGATCACTCCCAGTTTTCATCAGCCCACAGTAATTTCTAGTTGGTTTTGTTTTGTGTGTGTGTTTATTTTTTGTTTGTTTGGGTTTTTTTGTTCTTTTCCTATCCAGGTGATATCCCACAACTACAATCACAGTTTTAGCACATCTTCTTTCTAAAGAAACAAATTGCAAAATACAGGAGGGCAGTGTACATCATGCTTTACTCAAATCGGCCTCGTGGAATCATAAGCAGAAAAATGTTGTTCACGATGTGGGTCCCTGTTCCTTTCCTAGTAATTGTTTAAGTCCATTGTCTGCTTTGGTTATTGCTGGGCACTTGACATTCTCACTGACATATCCACATGGACACCATAATCCCTTCTTGACTTGTGTTTAGTCAGTCACAATTACTGAAGTGTGTTGTTTTTTCAGTTCTCCCTCCCACAGACAGCATTTTGCACATAACAAGGATTCACTTCTATCTTCTCTCTGCCATTTCCTTACTGATCTTTATACAGTTTGTTAGCTTTTGACTATTAACGTAACATTCAGTTTGAAGGGTCTTCTAGTGTTAGGTCCCCACACTCATTCCTAAAGACCTGTACTGTTCTCAAGTAAAGAGCAAAATGTAACAGTCTTACCTTGTTTTGAAGCTTTTTTCACCTTGTTCAGCTATTGACCCACCGAGCAGGTCTAATATTGACCAACCTGTTGTAAAGCCTGGTAGATTTCCAAACTTTTCATTACCATGGTCATTTCCAGTAAACTGCTCTCCAAGGAATCTTCTGGGCTGGCTCGCTTTTATGCTTTTTTTGCTGGATTTGATACTTGGTTCTTCTCTCCAACCGTCTAATAACTTAATATTCTTCTGTCTAATCATGAAGGTTGGCTGGGTTGTTTTTTTCTTCTTATTTTGACAGTGATAAACATTTATTCTAAAACACCAATACTGCTGCTAGAAAACAGTCTCTATGACATCTACAAGTATTAAGCCTTTTTTGGTTATTCTTTTCATTTTTTGTTCCTTTAGCTAGCATTCCCATTTTAGTTATTTGTGGGATTCTCCACCCTGCTAACATCCATCTTACACAAAACATGGCAGTCTGAATATCCCACAAGCTCTTGCTGAGTCACATAAGAAGGTAGGGATCTCTCATCTTTACACTTCCATCCCATATTGTAACTGCAGCTCAGTCTGTCTCATCTTCCTTGCCTTAACAACTCCCCTCCAGGTAGAGCTTTCAGGGAATAATAACAACCTTCTGAAAGAGAACTACCTAGCAAGCAATAGTGGAATTGTTAGGATTTACTTGACTGGAACCAGTTAACATGTTAACTGGATAGTTACAAATTAAATAAATAATAAAAACCCCTAAGTATATTAAAACCAGCATGCTATTTAACTTACCTCCTTGCTTATAAACTGTTAATTCTCGTACAGTTTCCAAGAACTGCCAGAACTTCTCGTTACCATCTTCTGCAATAAATTCACTGTTTAAAAATAAAAATGAATTGTCCATAGGTTGACTCTGTCCAAAAATGTACCACAGAACAAATCTTCAGTAGTTTAAAGTAACAAATACCCAGCAAAAAGAAAGTATTCAGTGACCATCTAGCATGTCTGCAGCAAAAAAACCCCAAAACATTGAATAGTGGTGTATTTTGGGTAAAATAAATTTTGAACAAAATACTACCAATCTGAACTCAACAATCAGGACTGTGAAGCAAGCAGACTATTCTCCGATACAGAAATAAGCATTTTTTTTCACTTTATTTTTCCACAGGTATTCCAATATACAGTCTTAAATGAAAATAAAATCAATTCAGCACACAAACCATATTTAATAGTGGCTAAATATACAAATAAGAACACATGCTCTGTCACTTCATACTTTTTAATCAAATTACAGACTCTTATTGATTACAATGTCTACTATGCAATCGAGGTCCTCAGTCTCTAGAACGCTCTCAAAGATGGTTAATTCTTATAAAGCATAAAAGGTACACTTCGCTTTAATCTATATACTATTCTTTCATTTACTGATAACACTTGAGCTTTCTGGTTTTTCTTAAGGGAACACCAGTTGCAGTTTTTCCCCCTTAAGTCTGCCAAAAAGATCTACTTGCTAGCATGAGTGTATTGTTTTCTAATCTTTACTTTGGAAGTTTGCCACTCCTTTGATTACAGAAGCCTGCAATTCTCACTTTCATGGGAGTTCTCCAAACAGCAGCGAGAAAGTTTGAAAACAAAACAACAACAAAGATTTTAAACCAAACTGGGAGGGGAGCCACAAATACATAATACTGGAATGCACTTTCACTTCCTATTTTGAAATCGTTTTAAACATCACCATTAACCTGTAATCACAAACAAACAGTCTAATATATATTTTAATACCACAGCTTCACGTTTGCTAATACCTGTATAGCCAATTATTTCATTCAGTAGACTAACTGGGTGAGATGAAGAGATACCATTACTCAGCAGAAGGTAGAGACTGGGTAGATTGGCCCATTGCATCTCCTCAACCCGGCCTGCAAAACGTCTGAGCAGGTTCAGTATAAAGCCATTTAAACAACACACTTAAAACGTGGAGAAAGTCGGTCAGCGCTACGCAGAACATTTTACCCAGGGAGCAGTTAAGCCTTATGCCAACAAAGCTTTAACAGAGGCTCTAACAGAGAAGAGAACCGCGGCCATCCCTCTCCGACACCCCATCTTCCCTCTCAACCCGCCGAGAGAAGAAAGAGGCCCCTCCTGCCTCCTTAGCGAGGCGCCCCCGCCCCCCAAGAGACAGCCAAGGGAGGTCTCGCCGCTGCTCCCCTGCCCCGGCCTGAGGCAGCCGAGGAAGGCCGGAGCGGGAGGTGGAGCCTGCCCGCACCTCGCCGCCGGCAGCGGGGGGGTCGCCTGCCACTTCGCC
>JANHFY010026398.1:47574-65344 GCA_027560095.1 Chloroceryle inda | reverse complement strand
CCCCCCGCCTTTGTCGGCGGCACGGGCAGGCAGCGGCGGTCGGTCCGTCCGTCCGCGCCGGGCGCGTGGCTCCTTTGTGTACAGCAGCTGCTCCTGAATGCGGAGGCAAAGCCCGTGGCTTGGCACTGAGCTTTTAAAAAACAACATCCCTCCCTCCCTCTCTCTCTCCCTCCTTCCCTCCCTCCCTCCTTCCCTCCCCTCCTCCCGCCGAGGCGGACGGGCACCCACCTGGGCTCCGCCGCCCACCTCTCCTTGTCTCTCCTCCGTGTTTACCTGCACTTCTCTGCCGCCTCTTTCCCTCTCCGCCTCCTGGCCCTCGTTCGTCCCCGCTGCTCGGGAAGGGTCGGCGCCCCGCAGCTCCCGTCCCTCGGCGGTTTGCCCGCGCCCCAGCCCCGGGGAAGGCACCTGAAGGTGGATCTATTAAACCTCCCGGCGGTCTCTCCAAGTGCACTTCTTGGACCAAAGCACCGGCATGGATGTAAGATTTTACCCGGCTGCGGCGGGCAGCTCGCTTCCCGGAGACCCTTCCAACCTGGACTTTGCCCAGTGTTTGGGTTACTACAACTACAACAAGGTGATTATTCCCGCATGTGTTAATTCCTCGTGCTGATGCCGGGGCCGGTTCCCCGAGAGCCGGAGTTTGGGCGCCGTCGGGGTGGGGAGGGTCGGGGTTGGGGGATGCCCGAAAGCCGGAGGCGGCGGGGTGCGCCCGCGGGGCTCTGCGGGGCCGGGGGACGCTTGTCTCCGGAAAGTTGGAGACGGCGAACGTCTGCGGGGCCGCCTCCCTTCTCCTGTCGGCGACCGCGGTGGGGTCCGCCGCGAGAGTCCCGCCCGCCAGGCCGCAGCCCGACGCTGCTCGGCCCGGCTCCGGGGCGTACCAGCGGAGTTCGGAACCCAGACGGACCCGCGATAACTTCGGGTGCGAGTCCCCCTTCCTCGCGGGCAGGGAACAAAAGGCGTCTTCGGCAGGCGCGCAGCCGCTCGGGGCTCGGGCCGGTACTTGCTCAACTTTTCCTCGGGCTGGAGCCGCTGCGGCTCCCCCGGAGAGCCGGGCAGAGCCCCGGTGGAGCTCGGGCGGAAGGGGCAGCAGCCCCTGCTCCACTCTTTCGGGGGGTTCCGTCTTTATTAGGGCCGGTCTCTAAACTAGAGGGTTATACCAACCAGGAGGATTATCTGAAAGTACATCGCCTGCTAACACGGGAAGATAACGAACGTTTTGATTTGACGAGGTTTGTCAGAGAAGTTGCAGTATCACTTCTACCTATTCACACCTTCCCTGCGGCATCTGCAGTTCAAGGAGTAAACGTTACAGTCAGAAGCAATAGTCACTTCCCAGTGGTTACTCTCATTTGCAAAATATGTTTTAATAATACGGGGGTGATTTGTTTCACAAATTACCTAAATCTGGGAAAGGCAAAGTTAAGAATGACACCGTGACTCGTGCTATTTTGAAAAAGACCTAGCTGTTTGCACTGTGATGTGTCAATAGCACATTGAGCTATTAGCACTGGGCCCTCACACATGCACATAAAGATCCCTTTCACACTGTGTTTTTCCTGGTGCTATGTTTGTCCAACCTCTGGGGCCTTTTGTGAGGCTCTGTATGAGATGCTGGGGAAGAGAAGGGTGCTACACAAAGTCTGAACTTATGTTAAAACCTGTTGGGTTTGGGGTTTCTGATTGTTTATTTATTTATTTATTTGAGTCCTTTCCAAAAGAGTAGATAAAGTTTGATGAAATACAAAGATGACTTTCAGAGGGAGAAATAATGTGGGCTCAAATAAAGAGATTCAGTAGCTGAAAACAAACTTTGTCCTGGACAAATTCCTTCTCAATAGATGTCAGGAGCGTCCTTTTATGCTGCTCTTTACAATAATCTCCATCTCGGCTGCTGCTGTGGTCAAGTTTGTCGGTGGGGTTTGGTGGCTGCCTCCCTTGTCGAAAGGCACAGCTACTCCCACGGGAGATGCAGAGCAGCGTTCGTGGAGCGCGCACAGCCCCTGCCTTGCGCATGCTCGCTCTGCTGAGCCTGTTAGCAAGCCGCTTTGTTAGTAGTTAATATAGAAAGACACAGGAGCATGAATTAAAGATGAAATGTCAACCTGAACTTTGAATGCTGCTAAGGACTTGCAAGAGCTCTAAAATGCATAGTAAATGTTCACTGTTGTCTGATATGCCAACTGATTTTGGAAACTTGCAGCGCTTGGCGACAAACAGCGTGCTTACTGGAAATATCACTTATTCAGTGACTTTATTGTGTTATGCATGGTATGCATTTTTTCAGGCTCTGTTGCAGGTTAGTCTGTGGGTTCTTTTTTATTTTTTTGATGCCCAAAATCTTGAATATCTTTGGAAAACCATCAGTTTATTGTATCCATTAGCTTGCTGCAAATTCAGTTATACGTAACCTTTTGACTGTATTTCCCTTCATCGTACAATGAGAACAGAGAACACATTCAGAAAAAGTCAAAAGTAAGTAACTTTTGACCTATTCAGAAATTCATTTCAGTTGCTGTGCTCCTGAATGCAATTTGGGCAAGTATCTTGTTGGCCAGGCTTCCTATCTGCAGCAGAAAATATTTTAATGAAGAGAGTACAGCTCATGATGCATGTGTCTTATAATAGATATCTTTGTATGCAAAAGGCCTGATCTGGAGCCGACTGACACAGGCGTAACTGTGCCGCTGCTGAGAGCTCTTCTTTGGCTCGGCTGGGAAAGCAGCACTGTGGTTGGTGTACAGGTGTTTCAAGGACAGAAGAGGAATTTGTGAATGAGTTCCTAGAAAGGAGGATCTTAGCTGCGTTAATCTCTTCCTCTATGTTGTTTATGATCTGTAACTATAGGAACCATTATAAGGATTTTTTGCTGTTGTTGTTGGGGTTTTTCTTAATTATTCTGAAAAAAGAGTACATTTACTTAGAAATCTTCCCTCCCTCCCTTTCCATTCGTTCTGTTCTTTTTCCTGTGTTCCTAAGGATAACAAATGATTACTCTGAGATGACCGGAAGGCATAGAGAAAAGAGAGTTGAAGTATTTACTCTGCTGAAGTAAATGGGAGAACTGTTATTGATTTCACCAGGGACAGTATTTCACCTCAAGTCTTTCTGAAACTCATTTGAGTATCCTGCCCACTCATCCGTGCCTGCTTCATTGTTAGGAGCTGAATCCATATTCTCCTTGTGACAGTGACATTGCCTGTGACAACTGCCGGGAAGCAGGAAGTGTGATGGCAAGAGTAAACACGCTGAGTCGTCGTATGTATGTGCAAAAGCAGAATTAGATGTGTGAAAATACTCTTAGGATCATTAAGACGTAGACTTGATGGCATATGGCCTACCGTGGAAAACTATCTTGTATCTCAGTGTCTAAAAATACTGCATGTGAAGCCCCTTAGTGTAAATACATCACACCCTGTGAGACAATGCTGTCTTCCCCCAGTGTGCTTTGAGCAGATTTCTCCCAGGACTGTACAGTTTTTCCGTACTGTGGGTGAAGTGCTGGCAGCACTGTGGCAGACCAACCCCTGAACAGGACCTGGGGTCTTGCGTTGCCCTGCATGCAAGGGACCAGCAGTGGGCCGGGAGTTGCGGCACAAGTCCTTGACTCGTAACCACGTGTGCTTGGGAGCTGTCCTGGCGTGTACCTGTGGGTACCCTTCTGCTGGATTCCTTCTCCACAACTGCTTTCCAAGAGCAATGTCTTGCTTTTGACACTAGTTGTCAATGCTGGATAAGGAGATCTAAGACGAAGGGATATTATCTTGAGGTTTTTTGAGTGTACGACAGGCATTTAAAACTGGACTAAAGTACATAAATATCCCTGCCATTATTTGTAGTACAGCAGTTTCTAGAAGATTCCAGACAGGGATTGTTATTGTTGAGATGCTGGGCAAGGTGGTAAATGCACGAGAAGGGCAAAGGAGGAAATAGACAGAGAATACAGCGATTTGTCCAAGGTTACACAGTTGGTCACTGACATAATGAGAGCCACAACCAAGGTATTCTGAGATTCAGCCCAGTGGTTTATGCTGAATCTCATTTACTCTAATAGGATTACTTACATGTTTAAAGTAAAGCATGTGCTTAAGTGCTTTGCTGGATCAGGGCCATATTTGATAAGTTTTCGGTGCTGGTGTGAGAGTACATGACTTGGTCCTGCATGTGTCTGGCTGGTGGTGGTTTGGGATAGCAGTGATCCACCTCTGCTTCATGGAAATGCACAAGTGAAATCATGGTCTGTCTGTTTCTAGAAGAGTCCTGCTGCCATGTACTAAAAAAAAAAACCAAACCAAAAAGAAAAATACCAAAAAGTAGCTCTAAAAATTACAGAAAGTTGAAAGAGACCAGCTGTTGTAAAACATTCTGCTTCTGTTCTGAGCCCTTTTATGGTTCTGCAGATGGAGAACAATTTTGGTTATCTGCTATAGTTGAGTAGTTTTTTTCTAAACAAACTCTTTCACTTATTGAGTAAATTACATGTCTTGTACTAAAAATATTCAGGGAACTACTATTCATCATAGCAAATGCATTTTTAATTTTTTTTTTATTAAAGGAACCATATTTTTATAATACAGTTTGAAAAAGGGAAAACTGCAAAACCTAAACACATACAGTTCAGTGCTTTAGTTATCATTATATTAAATTCCAGAATCCTTACTTCTCATTATTTACTTGTCTACATTTTATGTTTATGTCTTCTGCACAGATTGTTCTTGAAGGATACAAATTTCAAACATCCATACCTTAATTTAGGCGCTAGCATACATATGTGAATGTCAGAGTTTGGTGGCTTGGGCTGAAATATTTTGCATTTTACAAAGGAAGCACGGGAAGGTTATCTTGTTCTTCCAGAGGTAAAGCAAAGACAGTAGTAGTCTAGTAGCATGCTAAACTAGGGCTCTAAGTCATTCCTGTTAGTGTGTGGTGTTAGGAAAAAAATGGATTACAGTTATGCAAATGACTGAAAATTACTCTTCTTGCAAATTTAGTGTGGCTATATATGCATAGGTTTTTCTTTCATATAGCAGATGGTGAGAGACAATGGGTGCATGTACGCTGTTAAGATAGAACGCTCTATGCTCACTCATCATCTGCCCTGCATAGTTTACATCAGGGCTCCGCTCTGCTGCAGACGGGGTAGTCTCTGGTGACTGGAAGCTGATGTGTGTACCTACAGTCTGACCGTGACAAAGGTGGCCCTGACAAAGTTGGCCCCCGTTGATGAAAGAGTGACAGAAAGCACCAGCGAACTCCCACAAGATGGACAGCAGAGATGCATAAGCAGAGACACAAATAGGTATCTTGCTGGAGACAGCTTAAGTAAGGGACTGTGAACTTTGTTGCATTTCCAATTCGGTAAATACCATTTTTATCTTCAGCATTCCCCATTGATGCCCCTCTGGCGTGTGTGGCAAGTGTTTCTTTCCCAGAATAGCCCTCCCCTGCCTCTCATCTCTCAAAACCTTGGGATTCTGCAGGCAACTCCTGCTGGGGAGAAAAAAAGTTGCTAAAATACTTGTCTGTCCAGTCCGGCACTGAAAATGCTGGCTATATGATTCCCAGTGCTTGGAAAAAGTGCAATGATGAGAAGAGTATGTCCACAAGACTACAAATATAAACTGTGTATTATCACCATGGCTTTGCATTATACTGTTTTTCAGGAGCAATCATCCCACAGGTTTCATGATGTGCTTGAAGAGATAGCTGTGAAGGGAAACCCCTTTATGCTAAAGGCAGCACCTCTGCGAGAACCTGTGTTGCTCAGAATGAGCATGTATAATGGCGATACTAATTGGATTGTGCAGCGTATAATTTCTCCGTTGCTTGGATAATGCAGCTCCCATACTGAATGCACCATTTGTTATCAGGACGTAAGGAGTTGGTTATATCCAAAGGATACTTCTACTAAGTCATTACAATGAATTATAATTGTATTAGGTATTTGTAACAACATACAGTAATACAGGAAGAGTTTGAGTTGAACGTTTATGGGTAACCTGGAGTATTTATGGCATGCGTGGAAATGACTAGTGGGTGTGCTTTAAAAAAATGGTAATTTGTAGCAATCACAGCTCTGTTGTTTGTGTACATGGGCATGGACACCCACTTCCACATCTGTCTCTAGAGGGAGGAAATACTGACTAAATCCAGTGGGATGACACTCATGCCTCATTCCCATAGCATCAAACGTTGTGCTTCATGCAGAGGTACTGAGTCCAGCCTAACCCTGTAATGAATTATTATGAATTTCTAATAAAATCTAAAATAGAAACCCAGGAAATATCAGCTTATATTCCTTGGCAGCTACTTGAGATGGGAGTAGCTTGCGTCGACTGTAAATTGCGTGGCTCATTTGTTGCAGTTTTGTGCAGTGTCTGGCAAAGCGAGGCCAATCAAACTGTGACCTGTGGGTTGTGCTGCAGGCTTTTATTAAATTTGCAGTTAATACATGCCTATATATTTCTTGAATTCTGACACTCCCTAAAAACCTAACTAATGCTATTGAATGATGATAATCTAATTTAAAAGGAGAAGAATTTGTACAGCACTAATCCTACCTTTTTATCTGTAATCACATTTCTACTGCAGCAAAATTGAGTACTGTTATACAGACCTAATGGCAGGGTTGAATTTTCAAATGCTTCAAACTCTTTTCTGATAGCCATCTTCTATACTGTTACCTGTCTGGGTGATGTATTCATAGAGTGCCAGTCACCATAGTATCTTTGTGGTGATTGCTACCAAAATTGAGAACTCTGAGGTGAAAATCTAATCAGGACTTCAGATAACAGTGTCACACGAGAGCCTTCTGGTCTTTGCCACTGTACTCTGTTCAGATGAAGACTTTGATGAGATCATGCTTGCTCCTGTGTTATTCATTATTTATTTTTCTAACACGATTTTGATTTCATATCTTTCCCAGTGCATGTTAGCACCTGTCAAACCAATCCAAATTCTGTTTTGAATGTATTTTCCTTGTTTGTACCTGAAACAATATATTGCAAAATACAGGCATTATAGGGCAGCTGGACTAGCAAAGCCAAAAGCAGAGGCTGTCGTTAGGCAACTGCTTCTGCCACAGGTACCTCGGATATCCAAACAGATGTTTTTGTGAGCTTTTTCAGACACTTCATGGTAATGGGCAGACAGGCAGAAAATGCTCTTTTCATCACATTAAGAGTACTTGAGGAGAGTGCTGGGGATATGACTGACCAGTGCTGCAGACTCAGTTCTGTCAGAAAAGGTGTGCTGCTAAAACTGGACAATATTAGTTGATTATTCAAAATGAGAAGTGTTTTAAACAATCAGTTCAGCTAGTTTTCAGTTTGTTTCTCTAGTTCACGTGCCAGCTATTGGCATCAGTGAGTTCTCTGTTTACTCCTGCGTGGCCAGTCTGCCCAGCAGCCCACATTTTGTTGAAAAGCCTTGTGTATGTATCAAGAGGGAAAAGAAAAGCAATCCATTCTCAAAAATTTCCAGAAGTATCTCTTAAAGGTTGATTAGGCTGAGTTATTAAAAAAACAAAAACAAAAACAAAAAACCCAAACAAAAACAAACAAGCAAACAAAAAAAAGAACCCAGAAAAAAGAAAGAAAACAATATAAAAAGGGTATATGTCTACTTTTCTCCTGGCAGTTGTGGCAGTTGTATCTCAGTTTTGCTTATGCTCGTGGGGGGCTGATTCTAGGTAGGCATCTTTCACTTATACGGACATTAGATGCCCTTGGCATTACATGGGAGAAACTGTTATCAATTCACTGTTTTATTTTTGCTGTTGGAAAGTTACAGCCTTTCTTATTGTCTATGTCACTATGAACCTCTATTATCATTTCAGGTCAAAGACTTTTGAGAGCTAAGACTAAATCTTGTGGTAAAGAGTGGGTTGTGACATAGGGAAGTTAAAAACAAAGGGTATGTTGGGATTAAATGCTGGGTTTTGGACTGGCAACCTCTGAAGTAAGGGATCTGTCAAGCATGACAACATGCTTTTTAATTCTTTTTTTTGGCTTGTTGTTGCATGATCTGATCTGCTACTGTCTGAGGTGAGAGCTGCAGAGGCAATAGCCTGGGTATCTCCTCACTTTCTTCATCTGCTTTACAAAGTATGTCACTGATGATTATGTAAAATCATTATGTCAAAGCAGAGTATTTATTGAACAGATAGATTTACATTTGGGTTTTCTTTTCTCTGTATTTGATATTCTGAATACTTCTGATCTAACCTAATGAAATGTTGTAAATATGGAAAATTACCAGTGTGGTAGGATTTGGGTTTGGTTATTTGAGGCAAGTTCTCTTCATCTCTCCATTTGATTTCCTTAAGAGTATTTTTCAAGAGAAACTCTTCATTGTTTAGCACTCAAAGTAGATGTAGTTTACATTGTAATTCTGCAAACAGCACAAGATAAATTTAATAGGGATCTAAAAACTAAATAGTTTTAGATATGCCCATTAATGAAGTGTTAGGTTAGGTTGGTTTGTTGTTTTGATGTTTGTGGTGGTGGTGGTTGTTTGTTTTATTTTGTTTGATTTGTGTGTGGTTTTGTTTGGGGGTTTTTTGGTGGGTTTTATTGTTTGTTTGTGGTTTGGTTTGTTTGTTTGGTTTGTTTTTTTCTTTGTTTTTTACAAGGAACCTTTGCGTGGAAACAACCTGAGCTGTATGAATCATC
The DNA here is from genome assembly GCA_027560095.1 of Chloroceryle inda. Lineage (NCBI taxonomy): Eukaryota > Metazoa > Chordata > Aves > Coraciiformes > Cerylidae > Chloroceryle > Chloroceryle inda. The sequence goes on along the minus strand of JANHFY010026398.1, from coordinate 56,675 downwards.
CTTTCTATCCCAATGGGACAACTCCTGTATTTCAAGTCACTGAAATATATAAAGGTTTGTAGACTCAGGACATATTTAAACACCTCAATATTGATTAACTGTCTAATTTTGATATGAATAATTGTGTTAAAACCATGCAAAAAATCAATTGCTGCATAGCAGACTAGCTTATTTTCCAAGCAGAACATATTTATGTGCTCTTCTTTAAATGCTACTCTCTTTATAGTCACGTGGCTTATACAAATAGTGGAATTTTGAATGGTTTATGGTACTGTATTTCAGTGTTTGTTATTATTAAAAGTGCTTTTGTGTTTTATTATTAAACTGCTTTACTGATAGAGGATTAGCAGTCCTCTATTTTTTAAGCAATTTGCTTTCTTTTTAAATAAATAAGGATTTGATTAAGCATTGGAAGATAGTAATTCTGTTTGCTTTAGAATGTTAATGCTGTTACTTTGTGGGTTCTTGGTAAGCTTGTGGATGAAATAAATGATATTAACAGGCATCCATGTAAATATGGGGATATCATGGTACTGATTTGTTCTAGTGAAAAACTTGATAGTTGTGGTTTCCTACCACAACCCAGCATGGTTCTTTTTTTCTTCTGTTGTTATGGTTGATGTGGTTTGAAATACATTAACATTACATTAGCCAAAAAACCCGCCTACTCTATACATGTGGCAAAATAAACAGAATTTGCAATGTCTTTTTTTTTCTTTCCCCCCCCGCCCCCCACTTAAGAACAGAACTCTAAGTAGAAGCAAGACAGATCTCTAGACTGCACACAGGATGTACCACAGATGTGAATGTGTTATGAGGATCAAACATGAGAGCTTAATTTATATTTGCATTCCAAAGTAATAATTAAATAATACATCTATACCTATGTGACTTTCTGTGATTTTCTGAGAACGTCCAGTAACTGTATTTCAAATGATAAAATGAAGTCATTTGTATCAATTCATTTTGTTCTACCAATTAATTTACAAGTGCAAGATGATATGAAATAAAGGGACTTAACAGATGCTTCTACTGTCCTTTCCTTCTGACATTTTTAAAACCTCCTTGAAGTTATCTTTATGCTCCCACTATGGTGCAGCGGAAACCCGAGGAGCACGTGTGGAGTGGTAAATCAGATGTTAGGCTGGCAAGGCAGCCTGCCTTCCTAAATGGTGGCTTGCATCGTTGCTTTCATGATAGAGATCTACCTGTTGTTTATGAGATAGCAGAGGTGCTGTTAAGGGAAGCTGCCTTTCTTTCGTTCTTTTACCTTCGTCTAAGCCTTTTTTAACATAATAGATTTGCGCTTGGATTTTGGATGACGTTTGTAAGGTGCATAGGGTATTGTATGGCTTGTGGGAAATAGGTAGCTGTTGTTTCAAGGATTTGACAAGCTTTATGTGCATGTGTTCTGATGGTTGTCTTGCCTTGGTCTTTTTAAAGTAATATTTCAATCAGATGTGTGTCTGTGGCTTCAGTGAAGTGTTTTAGTACCCAATGCTCTCCCAGACATCATACCTTATGGGAACAATGACTTCCTTCTGAGATTTTTTCCTTTGTAGAATCAGCTTCGTGGGTGCCTTTTCTGTGAGAGGACCCTCGGAGCGTGCTCTGTGTCAGCACATTTCTTGGGCAGCTTTCTCATGTCCCCTTGGCTCTGCTGCCTGCTTTGGCTTGGACTTGCTGGCTGATACTACGCAGCAACACCCTAAAATTCTCGGAGACACCCATAACTGGGAAGGAATTTCCCTTGACTTTTAGCTCTGACTGAACAAGGTGAAAGGCAGGCAGTGTAATCTAGGGCTAAATGGAACTCAGATTAATCAAAGATCATATAAGGGAAATTATAGTAATTCTGTTTATTAAAAGCCCACCCTCTCAAGAAGGCAAACCAATAGCACTTCAATATTTATTTTGCATATGCAGTTTTGTGGTATCTCCAGTGTACAGCTTACAGATCAGTTTTGCTCTTCTACCTGTAATTCTTCTCAAAAAACAGGTATAATATTGTATTGTGAGCTTCTATGCTCCTTTTGCCTCAATCTGTGACTATAGCGTGCCAAGTTTAAGAGGCAAGCTGTTTTCCTAAATTTAGTCAGCAAACACCTTGCAATAGGACAGCAGCCTTTTTCTGTCTTCTCTCTTAGAAAGTGTTTAAGGATGGTGAAGATTGGCTTTGACTTCTATCAGCACAAATAAATTGCTGGCGATAACGTATCATACAAGTATGCTGCCTATCTTCCTGTATTCTTGTCTCTAGTAAATAGCAGTTTTGCAAGGAAGGTCTCACAATTTGCCCTTTTGTTAATAGTCTGGTGGAGAGTTTATATATCGGAGAGGAATCCTGATTCTTCACTTGATAACATATTAAAGGTTTGGTTTTTTTGAGCTTTGTGTTGATTTCCTAAAGAGAATTGACAGCTGTTACTTGTAATACATGTAAGCGCTAAATGTTGAATCAGAAACGTGACTCTTGCACAGCCACACATTTTTTAAAGCATGGACAATGTGTATTGCTCTGCATCGGTTGTAACAATCCTCCACTGTCTGCAAAATGGGGGGAGAGGCTGTTAGCTGCCATACAGGGTACATACATCAGGATATGTACACCTTTGGAGATCATGGGGCTCCTTATGCTTGTAACTTTTGGATTACTAATTAACTGGATTCCACTACACTGCTTTCTGTATCATATTCCATGTTATTTGTGTGTTTATGAAAAAATATTTCACAGTGAAAGTTTTTAAAGTTATCCCATCATAAGCTGCAAGTGAGAGACAGTGATTATAAAGAACTGGATTCATATTATGGCTAAATGGAGGTGAACATTTTGTTCTTGTGCCTCATTCTCAGTGTTTCTGTGACTCAGATTATAATAAACTCCATTAAAATACCATGACATCAATAGAATGAGAATTTAAAATGCATATGAAAGGATGAAGTCTGGAAATCATAAGAATGTAATAGCTGTCCATGTAGTTTTAGACTAGATTAAGTATTTGTGGGTCTTCTGAGTTTCATTTATTGTCTGCATGGGTGAGAACTGATACCAAGCATACACCTTACCTTCTGCCCTGCAGATGTAACCTTCTCCTTTTAAAATAAATGTGAAAGTAAAAAAGAACGCACAGTTTCCATGGAGGAAAATCAATTCTGATCCTTCAGAATCATGAACTCAGCTTGATACTTTGCAGCTACAATGTGTGCAAGCAAAGTACCACAAATCTGGCACAAGATTTTTGACAGTGAGACATCTTTGATCACCTACTTATTTTTAACTACAGCTTTTCCATTTCTTAATATTTTGTTGAGTTTTACTCTTTTGCTTCATCTTCCACACTGCTGTGGTAGGAAGCAGTCACTGCATTTTCTGTTACCAAAGCAAATGACCATTTGTTGATGTAGAAAAAGAATAAAGAAATGTATGTGAAACACTTTAATGAGAGAGGGGGAATGCTGCTAAATATTTGCTATTGGAGGATCAAGAATTTTCAGCCTGCTGCAGTTTCTAAACTTCCTGCAGTTCTGTGTGTTTGTCTTTTGTTGTGGGTTTTTGTGGGGGTCTGGGAGTGGCAACAAGAGAATAAAAATGGATGTTATTCACGTATAAAGATTTCCAACCTACTTTGAAGAACAGATCTTTGGTTCTCATTTGCTCAAAAGAAAGACACAAGTTCATCTTTGCTTCTCTATTTGGTTGGCTTACGCCACTCAAGCGAAGGAGCTCCTATCTGTAGCCTTTTTCTGAAAGTCTAGTTGCCAGGGATCTTCAAAAGTAGGAATAAGAAATAACAATATTTTAGATGATGAATCTCAGTATGTATGTTAGAGCAAGACCAGTTGCTTTATTGATCCCAACTACTGAAGTTTTCCCTGTGAAGATGGTTTATGCTTAGCTTAAAAAAAAAACAAACCCAAAACAAACACCCCCCCAACAAAAAAAATCTCACAAACCAACAGAAACCCCAACAATCAATGAGCCAAACAACCTGAACTTCATGTAAGAACTGACTTAAAACATATGCTACTCTTTTTCTCATCCTTATTTTCTGAAATCATCTACAGATTCAAAAGAAAGAGGTGTAATCCTGCTTTCGCATATATGGAATGTATCCCCTTGGAGGAGGAGAGACGTTTCTGCTTTTGAATTGAGCTCCATAAACGTATTGGAAAAAATCCAGCTCAGAGGATGTATTTTGAAGTAGTAGTTTCTTGTGCACTGAACCGTTCATTTCCTAAAAGGATAAAGCTACTACTTTGTACCTGCTGACAAAACAAAGGAATCAGTACTGATAATATGTTACGCAGAGACAGGCTGTAATGTTGGGAAGCGTTACTCTGGCTGCTGAAAAGCACCAGTTCTATCTGCCCTCTCATCCTTACCAGAAGCAACACATCTACCACACTGGAAATCATAAAAATGGCCTCCAATTGATTTTTTTCTCCATTTTCACTAAATAAATGAATCATCATTATGGTTTCTGCAGCTTAGATACCAAAGAAAAACAAAGCAAAATGCTACATTCAGCTGCTTCAAGTTAGGAAGGTCTAGATAATCTTCATCTCTGAAGTGTGAAAGAACTGACACATAAAATTGCAGGTCTGGCAGGAAAGATCTTTTTGTTTGGTTGGGTTTTTTTAGTGTTTTGGTTTTTTTTTTTGTTTGCTTTTTAGATAAGTATCTTACAGTTGAAGAAAACATTTATTTTTCTTAAGAAAAGAAGATATGAAAGGTCTGAAGTATCTCTGCTTTAACAGTAATACTGGAAACAGCAGGATGAGAGAGAAGACAGTGTTGTTACAAGTGTGGCTGTATAAACACTGGCTACGCATTTAGACTGGGAATGAGAAGAAAGCCTGTGTCTTCCAGAGGAGTAAGGTGCTGAGACAGCCTACTGTAAAGCAGGGAAAAAGGAGCAGTAGGCACTTAAAGGCTCTGAGTTTATGCTAAGCACCATAAATATCTACTGTGGGTGGCTGAAAGGGGGACCGTGGGGTTGACTGTCCTTTTAATTTTGTTTAATATGATTCATTTAGGCTTCATGTTTACATTCCTAAAGATATGATAGTGAAGTTGTGTTCTGCACTCTGTGAGGCCAAGTGAGTTTTTGATTTGGACAAGGCAACTCTAGATGTGATAGTTATTTACAGACTCAACAGTTTTGGCATTATGCATAACAGCTAGTAGAGAAAAATAATGTCTAAAGTCTAATATTATAGTGGAAAACTCTTATAAATTAGATTTATAGATGCTGGAGAGTTACTTAGTATCTGTGAACATGGAAGGATTACTTAGTTCTTCCTTCTGAAATGATGTGCTTTTCCTTAGAAAAGCCTTTAAGTCTCTGAAAGAGGTGATGGAAGTATCCACATCCAGAAGCTTGACAGTCCGTAGAAGCATGGTCTCAAATTATTAGATGGTTTGTCTTGATGTGGGTGTTTTGAAAGTGCATATCAGATAATCATCTGCTTCCTCACTTCCATGCTCTGCTAACTGGGAACTGCCTCAGTTCCAAGTTTCTAAATATATTCTGGTCTTGTGGATCTGAATGAGAGTTTCATTTTCAAAAAGCGTTTGGACAGCAGAAGTAAGCGACCCTCCAGAGAGATGTATTAAACACTTGCAAAAATATGCAGCCCATCTTAGGATCCATTTGTGTTCTCGAGCAATGTAAGTCTGTTTCTCTTTTCTAGAGGACATAAAAATTGAAAATGGGTATAGTAGATATTTTCATTTTGCCTTTAATTGATGAAGACAGAGTATGTAGTTGATTTTCCTTGGAAAGTCACATTAAATGAGGACAAAACTGAGCAGAAGGTGTACATCAACAGTATCTTGAGAATTCTTCAATTGGGTTGTAATCACTTTAGTTATTGTTTAGAAAAGCGATGGGCCAAATGTGTGGTACAGTAGCCAAAGACCTGGTAAATCACAGGTCTTTTTGAAAGACTCTCATATGTAGCACTGAACATGGTAGGCTGGTGTTTTTGGAAGTGATCATTTGGTTGAACTGCTTTTGGTCTATACATCTGTATATTAATTTCAGAAGTCCTGAAAATTTCAAAAATAGAAAATATCTGCTAAAAATTGGATGGCTCTATCTGGACAGCAGTAGCCTCATTTTTAGAGGTCTGATTGTTTGCATTTGCAGCTTGTTTTCCTGGGAATTGCTGAACTCTGAAATGTACTGTGAAGATTTGCTGCTTGGTTACAAGGCTGCTTGAGTGCAAAAATCTTACTGTCAAGTTTCATTGCTGCTATTTCTTAATATGCTCTGGGACAGATACAATTAAATGCAATTAAAAGCAGTATACAATTTTTTAAAGAGAGTTCTAGGTTTATCTTGTTTTGAAGTGTGGGCTGATTTGTTGTTGGAGTTAAACTTTGAAGCAGGTGTCTATGGCTGATATAAAGGTTTTCCTCAAAGCCTCAATTATCCAAAGTAATGATTCTCCTGAATTCTGGTATTTAATACTAACAATAGGGTTTTACTGGTTTATGCTCATGCATCATGTTGGTACCTACTGGTTTGTCTGGATTAAAAAAAGAAAATTAAATTTTGTTTTCTTGTAAAGTGGACTTCACAAAAGGGGCTGGGAGATCTCTGAGGCTCTTTTAGTGTCACAGAACTCTAAAGCTCAATGTCAGTGCATTGGCCTAATGTATCACATTTTTTATGGTGTACTGGTTTGAGAGGTGTGGGCTGGGCTTTGAGTGGCTGGAAGGCAGATCTGTTAAAATGGACCAGTGGATCCTGGTGGGTAGTAACAGAAATCATCAACCTGGAGCAAGTTTGTGGAGGGCCAGCAGCAAGATGGTCAGTGCCTTGCACACTTGCCCTGTGAGCAGAGGCTCGGGCAGCAGGACTTGTCCCACCTGGAGAAGGGAAGGCTTCAGGGCACTTGACAGGAGCCCCAGTACTTGAGAGGAGATGGAGCAAGGCTCTTCACTGGGGTACATGGTGGGAGGATGAGAGGCAACAGGTTAAAATGAGAGGTTCAGTCTGCATATAAGGGAAAAAAAATATTTCATTTTAAGGATAATGAAGTATTGGAATGGGTTGCCGAAAAATATTGTCTCTATACTTAATGGTTTTTAAGACCTGAGTGAAGAAAAAAAAGCCCCAACCAAGCAGTTCCTGAGTTAAGCATGGCCTGTGCTTTGAGCAGAGGTTAGATTAGGGAGCTCCTGATGCCCCTCCCAGCCTGAACAATCCTATGATTGCACAAGGTGAATAGGTAGCAAAGATTGCTACAGTTTGATCCCCCTTGTACCGGTTAGAAAAAACCTGGACCTGGAAGAATGGATTGTTTCACCCTTTGCCTGGAAGCTCCATGCAGCAGGAGAATCAAGCACTTTTCTCATACTCGGGATGGCGATCTTAACTCTGTTGGTGAAGAGTTTGCTTTCAAGGTGAAAAAGTAGGATACCCCAGTTCCACAGGGTATGGTGTGAGAGAGCTGGTAATTGCGACCAATCTAGAGCATATGGATTTAATACAGCCAGCTGGATACCTCTCCTTTGTAGTTGCATGTTAACTCCTGACATATTTGTCACTGGTACCTGTTGGGTTTTTATGTCTGTGACTGTGCTGTTTCTTCCATAATTAAGTTTTAAAGTTTCTTCTTCCCCCTGCCCACCCCCCTCGAATTTTAGTCATGTGATAATTCAATTTTTATTCTCTATTGTACTCTTTAGAAAAAGTCATCCAGAAGAAGGTAGTTCATGTACCAGAATTTGCTCTAACCCTGTTACTTTTGATACAGAAAACCAAGTCACAGTAGTTTAGTACAAATTGGGAGATATAAAGTAGTTTTCCTAGAAAATAAAACTTTGTTGTGCATAGCATTCATGGAAGAATATTTATTGAAGGAAACTTTTAACTTCAGTAGGCATTAATTACTGTATTCTTCACTTTTTTCTTCCTCTCCAGTTTTAAGTTATTTTCTGGTTGCGTGGAAGCTACACTCCCCATGTGAGAGGAATGGGAAATAAGGTGAACATTAAAATCATAGACTGAATGATTTGATGATACTCTTTAACGTCCTAGTTGCAACCTAAATCTTCATGGTATGTAATGGCAGCCAAAAATCTTAGTGTGTGGTAGGGTATTTTGGATTCTACATTTAAGATGCTAGAAAAGTATCTGACTTTTCAGAGAATGGATGTTATGGTTATGAAAATGAAGCCCTTTAAAATGCACATGTCCATGTCCAAACTCCTCCCCGCAACTGCCATCTGTAATGTAATCAATTAAGCATTGACTGTTTAGTGCAATTTGCAAATGGGAAGTGGGGGAATCATTACTGTCCTGACTCAAATCATTACTACAAAGGAATAGCCTAATCAAATTGCTCTGGATTTTTTGGGGGACACATGGGTGGACATGGACAGACACAGACAAGGGAGGACATGATAGGACCCAGACACTAAAACTCTGAGGAACATATGATTGTCTTCCAAACACAAAAATTCCACTGCCATCGAGAATCTACTCTAAACATTGAAAGGAGTAGTAGGTTGAAAAGAAAGTATCATCACATTTATATCTTAGCACATTTCAAACCAGCTGGTTTATTCTATGAAAGGATTTTATTACTGCATCAATTTATTAATCAGAATTAAATAGCTTTTCCAGCTTTAGAGACATTTATCACAGAAATCCTAGAGAATATGGACCAGGATTTCTTCCATCTGGATCAAACATGATGCTACCTTTCTGGAAATGGAGGTTTCCCTGTGTTCTTTTGTATTGGTTAATAGAAACCCTCCTTGAAAAAGGGTACTCATCAAAGAATGTTTTATGAAACAGAAAAGCAGTTCTCATAAACCCTGCTGAATTCCAAGAGTTATTAAATTTTACATCATGTGCAGTTTATTTTTCCAGATGCCACATTTCAAAATAATGTATTTTTAATACTACTTGTAGAATTCTACAGATTCATAAATAGCACGTGACATGTTAATATCCTCTGAGACATCCTACTGGTCATATCCCACCGTGATAAGCAGTTGTATATGCTATAAAACTGACATCTATTATAAAAATAAGGATAATGCAAAAGGATATAAACAATCTCTTAAATTTGTAAAGACTTAC
>JANHFY010026398.1:29080-39449 GCA_027560095.1 Chloroceryle inda | reverse complement strand
TTAACAAACGTTCTGTAACAGAAGTAGAAGCAAATATTAAAAAAAAATTAATCAGCAATTTTCTGTAAACAACAGTTGTGTGACTATTACCACTTTTTCCTTTCCTCCTTAATTTGATATCAAATTGAATATTAATATACGCCCTAGCGATTAAATTTTTGAGCCTGATTTATTCTTTATTCTTAGACATTTTAGTGCTTTTGGGTTATTTTCTTTACCTTTGGAAGATCCATTTTTTTTCAGTTTTACTACTTCTGTTTTAATGTTACCTAAAATCTATACTCTGTGATGCTAGAAGTTTTATTATTATCAGGGCCAAGAGTTGCAGAGAAGTTAAGTAACTTGATCGAGGTCATGCAGACTTAGGTGGCAGCCTTAGGAATTGCACATACCATCCATCCTTTCCTAGCAGGAAGCAGAAACCTACAGGTAACTCCCTTGGGACTGTTACATGTCTATCAGTGGCTTCAGGGAAGAAAGTTCAAAATGAGCATACATAGTCATCCAGATTTAAGTTAGCAAAGTTACAGAGAGTTTTTTGTAGGACATTTGTACTTTTAGTGAAGTGCTTTAACTTGGACTGGATGTTGTTTAGGTACTCTTAATTTTCTTTTATTTTCTGCTTTCAACAGCAGACCTTACATCCAATCAGGTGCAAATTAATTTCCTCCAAAATAAAAAGCTACCTGAACTACCAGCTATTTGCTTAAGCAGTAAAAGATGTTACCCTTTCAAAATCAAAATCTCTGCTTATGTTTGTTTGATTACACTAAGCCCTATTAAAAAAGGCAATGTTTATGAATGTGTTCCTGAAAATTGTGTCTTCTACATTCGATTGTATCCCACTAATTCTTTTCTTGGCATTCAAAATACTGCTTTTTTTCAAGGCAGCTTATTTGTAGCTTCTGGAGTTTTAAAAATAACGAATCCATGTTTCATAGTCACAGGATCTCAGGCCTTTTCAGCTGGTATGTCTGAGTAACAAAAGCTTGGTATAGCTGGTGTTTCAGTTCAGCAAACACCATAATTCTTTGTTACTCATGATTTATTTTTTCTAACATGGTATGGTTCCATGTAAGAAGATGCTCTTCCATAGATGGTACTTACTGTCTTCACTACAGAAATGAGCTCAATGGTCTTTGAAACAGGCTGAAAGTGGTTGCTTGAGTGAAATGGGCTAAATTGTCCTGTCAAACTGAGCAAATGATGGTTAGTACATTGCCCACTGGTATGACAACTTCCAGGCTTTGAAAACACAGCCTTTACTGTGGTAACAGCAGAAGTTAGGACAGTTGTCTACAAGCTCAGTCTTTCAGTATTTCACAGAGATTGGGATAATGAGTCCAAGATAGTGATAATTCTTTCATTGTAACAGAGGTTGACATCAGAAAAACTGGAAGATTGTGCTTTAAGGAGTTACTGTCTTTGGAAGTTGTAGCCAGATGTTTTGATTCAAAGATGGTGAGTGTGCTGTGTGGAGTCACCAGTCAAATTCCATGTTAACAGAATATTCAAGGGCCAAAGGGCCTTTTCTGCTACCTTTTGATCAGCTGCCTCTAAAGAGAAGTATGAAAACAGTATGTGAGTGGCACTGTCCTGGAAATGATCATCAGCAACTCCTAGCAGCACGTTGTGTCAGAAGTATTAGAGCCAGTGGAATAGTTAGAAGAAAATCCGAGAACAGCTGAAACAAGCTGTAACAAGAACTAAGGCAGATTAAGCTACGACACTAAATGAGTGAAGAAATGCTCAGTGGAATCATATCCTGAGGACAACATGTGTCAGATGCAAGTGTATTACTGCCTGGAAAGGAAAGCAGTGTGGAGGTTTTTTAAATTATGTTTAAGTGTAATAAACAGTTGGTGTAACTAACTGGTTTGATGATTCAGGGCTGATTACTTGGGAGAAAGAAGGAAAAAAAAAAAGGGAGGTTGAATTTTGAAAATATCACAGTTATAACTCAGTTATGTAGACCACAGAAGCTGTGTAGGTGGAACACATAGTCATTGCTACTCCTGGGGAGTGCAGCAACTCCTCCTTGCAAGTAGCTGGACAACAGCGGACAAACAACTGTCAAAATCTGGGCTTCTCTGAGATGTATCTTTGAATGAGACCAGTGCAGACTATCAGAAATCACTCTTCCCCATAGACCAAGCTGTTCTAAGCACACTGAATTTACCATGATTCCAGTTCCTGCAAAGGAAGAGAATTCTTTCCAACCTAAGTAAAACTCTCATGAAAGTCAATGACTTTCTAGGCACAATATTCTGAAGTGCTTAGATTTTGAACCTGTGCACTGAAGTCCTTCCTTGCAAGCTTTTTTTTACTGATGCACGTTTCATAACTGAATGGGTTCAGTATCACAATTCAATATCACTATATTTGTTAAAGGAATCAATGTGTAGAAGTCTGATTTTGAACAAGAGCAGGCTGTAGCTGTGCATACCTAATGGTTTCAAAGTCCAAGTCTGCATCTTCTCTGCAGTCTGTTCTGACAGCACGCATTATAGTTCACTAGGTGATTAGCTGGCCTTCTGCCTTGACTGTGCTACTTATTCTTTTTAATGCTATAGTTACTATTAAATGCTCTCTTAATCACTGTTTCTGATGTCCTGCTAGTAGAGCAAGCAGTTCTATGGTCCACTTAAAACATAAGTGAGTTTTCTGAGTTCTTCTCCTTGATGTCAGTTTGTGTATCGCAATGAAAAAGAGGAAGAGAAAAGCCACGGTAGCTTTTCTACTATCTTGTACAGAACAGTGCTTAAAAATTTTACAAAAGGGACAAGAAAACTTACAAAGCCTTTATGAAAACTTATTCCTTTATTTGTGCTCGATTTTTCTGCTGGAATAGCTGTATCAGGAGGGGAGTTCAAAGGTCTTAATTTTTAAGGTCTTTTCCAAAAATAAGAACGTGTCTCTGAGTTTTGTGAAATTATTGTAATAATTTCACACCTTGTATAAAATTTCAGATTTTTGCCGATGTTATAACCTCTGCTGATGAAAAAGTCCATTAAAGTGTCAGGAATATTTTAAATAGATATTCATGCTGTGATTGAAATCCTGCACATCATTTGCTAAACTAAGCCATTAGCATTGATAGATCCTGTTATTTTGCAGATCTTTACTTCAGCAATTTGTACATGTCAAATTTAACCACTGCACGACACCTGTATAGAGTAATAAAAACATCTGAGTTTAGTGCTGTCTATACACTCAGCTCTCAGCATCTCTTTTGACAGTTGATAACAATCATGCTGCTAGATATGTTTTTCAGTGTATAATGCAGAACACAGGTCACTATTGTTAAACCTTTTCTAATCACAGCTTCTCAGAACACAAATCCATTAACCTAGAGTGATAACCCTGCTGCAAAGACTCAACATAAACAATGCTGCACTATAACTGATGGAGTTCATGGCTGAACTGCATTTTGAAAGGGCATTCTGAATACAGTTAAGAAAGTAATGTAAAAGAAAAATTAATGTAATTTAAGATGAGCTGCCTGCTGTCAAAGTATGCAACTGCTTACTGAAATGTCTACTTAGAAGAAGACTGATTCCAGCTAGAGTATGGCACTAATGTATGCGTAGCCTATATCAAGCGATGCAGAACACTTGACTACTTTTTGGGTTGTGTTTTTTTTTGAAAATGTTTAGCAAAACTTTTACAGGTTTCTTCTGTGATGCTGTCTTGAAGAATTGAAGAGTCATTTCATCATCAAGAGCCATAGAGTTATTCTGGCATGACAGCTGATGGTGACGGTAAAGCTGACATTATCTTAACATATCATCTTTATATTTGATGAAACATTCCACAGCCAACATCAGCTACTTGAGGTGAAAATCTGCTTCACTGCTTCTTTGACTCTACTTCTTGGAATGTCCGTTTGCTTGGAGTTAACTCTAGCATATAGGGATTTTCCCTATATATATATTTGTATGTATGGCTTCTTGGAAGCAGATTAAATAATTGCTCCCCCCCCCCCGCCCTTAATCAGGTCTTCTGAGGCCTAAGGATAGTATCTCAGATATGCCTTCTTAGATTTTTCATGTAATGTTACATCTCCTGCTCTACATAGGATCACCTTTGAAGCTGTTTTGAGATCTCTCACAAGTTCCTTGCAAACTGCCTCAGGCCTCTCTCTTTCATTGATTAGTGTTTTTGATTTTTCCAGCTCCCAGCCTTGGCAAAACAGTTGTTTTAATCTTGTTGGAATCAGGATTGATTTGGAAGCTGAATTCAGTAAAATACTGAAAAGTCTTTGTCATCTTGTACCCAGAAACTCCATTTAGAGCAGTTTGTTTCATTATTAACTTGATATTCATCTTTTGGAAGAAGTCACCTCAGAAAAAGGGAATTGGCAGATAATGGACATGCGGCTGATTTTGAGACCCACTTGATCTATAGGCCAATCGTTACAGGTTGCTTTACCTTGAGAATCAACTGTCTGTGGCAGCTGTGAAGTCTTTAATCTCAGTCATCACAGAGACATTAGTTCATTCTTGAGAAAAATCTGTTTATTCAAAGAAAATAGCCAAGGCCTATGTTGTCAGGGAAGGAAACGTGACAAAATTGGAACCAATGCAGAGGGCCTGAAATCTTTAGCCTCTTGGACAACCAAGTAAGAGGACACCCATTTTTTTTTCCCGTCCAAAGAGAAGCTCGGTGTGTATTGGTAAAGGCATTTGCAGTCCCAGATGCTCACACAGACATGCAGATGCTAATGCAGATAATGCTAATACAGTCTAATGCTGGTTTGGCTCAGGTGAAACCTGTTGCCACCGCTGGCTTTCCTGTGGTGTGTCCACTGTCTTGCAAAAGCCTGATGAAAATGTTGCCAGGGATTGTTGTGTGATTGCTTCAAGGCTGATATAAAAAGATAAAAAGAAGTTCAGATCATCACTTCAGTTCCTAGACAAGCCTTCTGCATGTTCTGCAGGGAAGTCAGCCACCTTTTCAGCAATGACTTAGTTACTGCCTGTAATGTGTTTTGTAGTCAAGAAATTAATGTACCTACCATAAATGTAACTATGTCAGGTCTTGATTTTAAATTACACATCTGTTAATCATTTTTCTTGTCCACACTTCTGGATATGTTTCGAGTATTTCAGCCTAGTTTTAGATGCTTGTAGAATGCTGTAAAATAATGACAGAAAATGAGATGTTCTGTGTTTTCCCTTGAAGTCAGATGCACTCTGAATGCTTTTAAAAAGAAAAGTGAAAATTTTAGTGCTACAAATCCAACTTACCATGACTGAAGTGTCTGTTCATGAAAGGACTCTGTTCATCTTGTATGAAAGAAGTCTAGTCATTTTCTGGTGATCACAGTGAAATCCATCTTACCTCTGTATCATGTGTCCATAGTTTCTGTTTGATTGTCTTTGCTTGCATTCAGCAATGTTTTCCTGGATGAGTAAGTCCCTGGTGTGCTTAGCAGCTGTATGGAAACACTCATGTAAGACCTGATCAGCCTGAAAAAGGGTTGAAGAGCTTACTGCCTTAAAAGAAATCTATGTGGGTGTATTTTAATTGCTACATTACCATGTCAGTCTACAATATTTATAATTCTAAAGACTTTGTTGAAAAAAAGACAGATAAGCACCTGCGTGTAGTAGAAAAACAGAGTCAATACATCAGATGTTTGTCAGATAAACATTATACCACAGCAAAGGTATTGCGATTGCATAAATGTCTGAGATAGTTTTAATATCAAAAGCTTAACGTCTGTTGGTGCCTTTAGCCTTTCTGATTTCCCTAAGTGATCATAAAGTTATAAACAGTCTTTCTAGGAGGTCTCTAAGAATCCTGTTAGAAGCTTTTTATTATACTGGCAAATTTGTATTGAATTGGTATTCATTTACATTATTACAGAATAATCAAATCAGTGCTGTTATTATTATACTGTTGGAAAAGAAAATAATGGAGATGTAATGTATAACTGCTAACATGATGAAGCACTCTTATTATATTAGGTTAAGAATGCTATGGCTGCTTGTTCCAGCTTGCTTCAAGCAGTGATTGAGGGAGGCAGTGGAGGGCGTATCATTTGTGGCAAGAGGTTAGGTACATTCTCATTTGAATGTGTAATTGCCTTTTGATGGCCAAAAGGGTGATTGCTTTGCCCACTTGCACTTTCTGCCAGGCTGTGTTGCTGGTTCTGGACAGTAAGAACACTGCTGCTCCTCCAGTCGCGCGCCCGGTGCTGCGATCTCCCTTTTAATCATGACTAGCATCTGATGGTTCTCTCTTTTCGGGAGAAATGGCTCATGTATTCTTTTATGTACATCTGAGGTTTTTTTTCCAAAAAGGAATAGAGCCCTTTAGAGTACATTGTTAGAAAGTACCACAAGGCCCCTGAAGGTTCAAATTTGACAGGGATGTTAGGAGGCAGGTCAAGTGACTGCCTAATGAAGATGAATGGAGAAAATTGCTGGTACAAGAATCACGTGGTGGGCTCTTAGCCCAGGTTGCTGAAAGTGTGATGGAATCTCACAGCTTCATTTATCAGTGTCATATTTGGGCTAAAAGTGAGCAGTATTGTTCTCATTTCTTCCAGATGGATAGGTCAACTTTAATATTTATTGCTCTTGTACAACATTTGTTTGATGTATTTCCATTAGCAAGGCAATAATAGAAAAGCAGTGGAGAGAAACATAAAACAGCTCCCTTCCTCTTTAGCTGAAATATGGCATACTCTAATGCATAAATATTTCTAAGACTGTCACTGAATTTCTTAATTTTTTTTTTTTTTTGATGACATGATCATATAGATGTTGAGTTTTATGAAAATGATGGAAGGACAGGAAATACAAAATTTTTGACTATTGCTGTGTGATAGTCTTAACTTTTCATGAGCTTACAGAGCCTTTCAGGAGTGGTTTTTGCATAACAATGTCAAATTCAGAGTGAACAAGTGAAGACACAATAACACTTTGAAGGACTTTTATGAGACAGCAAAATTGTAGCAAAATCAACTTACAGTTTTGGATTTCTAGAGTGGAATGTAAAGATACTTGTTTCTGTCATCTTTTTTTCTTCTTTTCTGTCATTACTAATTACTCTTATGATGGAGAAAGACCACTGAAACTGGATTGATGTAAATTTTTACATAAATAAGGTATCTAGCCATTACAAAATGGTGGCATGTAGCTACAAGTGGTAACCTCTGGTTACTGTTTATTAACTGGTTTGGGTTTTTTTTTCCCCTGCTTATAGGACTCGGGTTCACAAGGTGTTTGACATATATTACTTTATACTGTGGAAGGAAACTTAGCTGTTTGTGAAGCAGGTGTTGTGTTAAGTGCAGTGCAAACATCCTAGCCATATGTTTCTATAATTTAAATTAATTTGGTACAGTCATACTGTTAATCTTTAGTGACTTGTTGATTGGCATTTTGCAGACATATTTCTGGAAGGCACCCAATACCATTTTCTGTAGCCTTTCTGGCAGTAGCAGAGAGTAACATTTCCACAAATTGGAATCTTGTACAGCTCTGGGAAGGGAGCCAAGATTTAAATTAGACAATAACCTCTGCTCTGTATATAGCTTCTATTCTTCAGCTGTAGGGAAAGTGATTTGTTTAATACAGTCAGCTCTGTAGCATATAATAGACTGATATATGAGTCATTCCTTGGCAATGTGTGTTTCTTAAATTTATATAGATTGAACAACTAGTTGGTAATGTACTTAGTTACAGTTGTGCAAACAGTAACTATTAGCAGAGCCGAACAGACCTAGAAAAAATTGCATTTGGTTGGTGTTTGCGAAGGATTCCACGGAACTGTTGGATTTTAGAACAATCCTCCTCTTCAGGTGCAGAGGAAACAATTTCATAAACATGAGTATTGTTTGAGCTGTGGAAAATCAATAATAAAGCTTTCATATTACAGTTTAATGTTCCTTGCATTCTGTATATGGATGTGTGTACACAATGTTCCTTAAAAATTAAACTTGTCATCAGTCTGTGTTGTAGCTACATAATTAGGTTGCAGCTCTTTTTGTTTTGCCCTTGTATATTTTTTCTCTCTTCATGTTAAAATCTGTTGCTGTCAATTGATATCTGTGAATGAAAAGAATTCTTTTCTTTCCAAACAGCAAGGATCTTTTCTTAAAGGGAGAGCTCTTTACACCATTCGGTTCATGTTTATTTAAAAGCTTAAAATCATTAGACCAAATCTCACTTTTTGTCCAACAGAAAATTGATTTTGCTAACAAAAATGGTGTGGCCCTGAAAGAGAATATTCAGAAATATGCAAATAAGTAGAGATAAAAATCTGTTTGAGCAGCTGAACAAAGCAATCAAATTTTTCCCATTGAAAGTTTATTTAGCTTCACTGTGAACATTTTTGAACAAAATTATAGACCTCTGTTAGTGAAAAACTTCTTTTTTTATAGGGAAAAGGGGTTTCTTTTTAAGCAGATCTTTTTTTTTTTTTTAATACTCTATATTTTTCTGCCAGGTCTTATATTTACCATATAAAGCACATTGTAAATATTGAACAATACACAGATATATTTCCTGACAGTTTATAGTACACTGCATGTGCTGGGTGGGTTCCAAGCAGTAGTTAGTATAAATGATATGCCAATCCAAATTATTTTTGCAACTATAACCTGTTACAATTCAGTCTCTTATCTGAAGCGTCAACTTGATATAAGACAGATCTCTTTTCTTAAGCTTTAACTCTTTCGTGTATAATTTCCCTTGTTGGGAACTACTCCTGCTTCTGTTGTGTAAGCTTCTCGGTAGCGCTCAACAGCAAAGCGTAATTTATCTGCTGGTTGCATCAATCTTGACCATCACTGCTTCCTTTAAGCCATGTGCATTTTATTCCTCAGTCAGGAATTAATTGTGTACAGGGTATCTGACTGACTTCAATGAGTAAATAAGATTTGTAAATGTCCAGCATGTCCCTTCCAGGACAGTTTTCTAAGAATTCAGCTTCTGTGTAAAGGCTGACTTTGTCAAAAAAAGTTCTTTGTAGTCAATAAGATGATTACTGACAGTTTGACCCTTGGGAAGTAAATTTGTGTTTTCATAATGTGCCAGGTTTGTCATAGCTAGATTAAGGATTTCTGTCCTCCACTCTTCATTCCTTCCTCAGATGAAAAAGAAGCTTTAACTGCATTAAAGAAAAACCAAAACCCAAACAAAACAGAAGATGACCAAACCCAAAACATTAACGAGGCCGGAGTGCTGTGATATTCACAAGCTGAACACCATTCTGTATCTCTAAAGGAGACAGAGGTTATTGAGCTAGCAGCATGTGTTCTGCTTCCGAGGGATGCAGAGACTGGAAAGGGGCCTGACTTTGCCCAGATTTATGTTTACAGAGCAAAACACAGGAAAATTGAACAAGGAAGAAAGAGAATTTGCATTTGGGAATGGTGAAGGGTTTATAGAGACTCGCCATATTTCCAGAGATTGGGTATTCTTTCAGTTTAGCGTTCTGTGTGTGAAGCATTCAGCGTAGGCATCTCTGTAGGGAATGTAATCGATACATCCACCCTGACTCGCTCCATGTTCCGCTTTCCCACGTGCATGGTTCAGTAGGGCATCACAGCAGACACTTTTTTCTTAACTCACAGCATGATGAGGGTCCTGAGCAGAGATGTGTGGAGGATCATCATGGCATGTTACTCAGAGTTTCCCATGGGCATACGTGAGCTTGGACATGGGACAACTGTTCCATGCTGTTGTGAAGGCAAAACCAGATTGTGTGGGAGACAAAGGGAAAAGACCTTTTACCCTAGAACTATTAGGGGTCTGGATTTATGAGCTTAATTTAAATTTCATGCTCACTGTTACAAACTATTTTTTCAAAATATGAAAAACTAACATTTATATGAAAGAATATGTAAATATGCATGCTTTGAATTGCTTCTGGATGCTTTCAACATCATGTTTTACAAAATATCACAAACATCTAAATCTTTTTTATTTTAATTTTGAATACCTCTTCTTTACCATGCACTAATCTCTGAAAGTTTACTTTCACCCTTTTTTTTTTCAGTTTTCTGTTTATCTTCTCCTTATCTATCTGATAAGCCAATATTATCCTTCTCTGATGACCACTGTTTTACTATACCTTTCTGTGGGCCTTTCTCCCACCCTCTCTCTGCTTCCTGGTGCCCAGCCTTTGTACATCACTTATAGCAGTTGTCTATCATTTTATTCCTCTTAAAACCAGACTATATATAACATATTTAACAACTCAGTGTTTGAAAACACCACTGAGTAAACTTGTTTTGATGAGCAAAGGAAATTTCTGTGGTAATAATTCCAGGCAAGTAATTCCAGGCAAAGCCATTATCTAGAGGACAGTTTGGGTTTTTTAAAGTGTAAAAATCACCGGTCAATCAAATATT